>JAOQMQ010000002.1:1798431-1813532 GCA_027563845.1 Erythroxylum subrotundum | reverse complement strand
AATAAATATATGTGGATATATTTATTAGGCTAGATTGAATTAAGTTGTCGGGCTTTTATTATATGAGATATAATATGAGTCGAAACTTATTGGGCTTCAATGGGATTAGGTTTTCTCTATAAATAGAGAAACTTAGGTCTTATTAGAAAAAAAAGGGAAGGAAACGGAAAACCCCAGGCACCCTCCTAGAGAAAAACTGTGTAGCGTTTGAAAAGAGTTTTAGAACGTGTTAGCACCCGATAGCCGTTGCCCGGATCGTTCATCCTCGTGTGGATACCGGTAGAGGACATTCACACATCGCAGTGTCTACAAATCTGAAAAAGAAACAACCAATCCGCGTCAAGAGGTAATTTTGTACATGCTATAGTTTTCGGTTATACTTCTTGTTGTTTTATGGTCTTTTCCGCAGCGTATTGTGAATACTCGGGCCATAGGTGATCCAACAAAATGAATTGATTAAAATAAGTATTCAAAAAATATTTATATTTTATTAATACTTATTTGATTAGGCAATTGTTTGATATTTAATATCCATTAAATATCAAATTGTTATAAAAAATTGTCTTATGACATATATGATTACAAACATATATGTTGGATATTCATTTTAAATATATTAGGTGCCTAGGATTCAGAACGAGAGCACCTGATGTTGTATCACAAGTCTTATCTGTCATGTTTTGTTATATGTGGCTAACATAGCAGACTAACTATGGATTCACTGGTTTACAATAACAGCTTTCCAGATATGAGTTGCCGGGATAGATCTTGGATGTATAGACGATTAACTCCTGATGGATTCATTAATCTTGAATTTGTTGAGGGACTTGATGCGTTTATTCATTATATATGTTCTCAACCTACATATATGGATGGGTCAAAGATCAGATGTCCATGTAAAAAGTGCAAACACAAATGTTTCCTTATTATTGATGAAGTTAATTTGCATTTGCTGAGAAAAGGTTTGTCCCAAATTATTTTGAGTGGACACGACATAGGGAACCGTTGATTTCTAGCACCTCAAGGGGTAATGAACCACAATCATCTATCAACTTAAATGAGTATGAAGAGGAGATTGGATTTAGAAGAAATTATATTGATGGAACTGAAAATTCGTACATGCAAATGGTTTATGATGGGGCCGGTTATACCTTTGAGGCAAATAGGGATAATGTTGAAGAAGAACCTAACCCACATGCAAAACATTTTTTTGAGCTACTACAGTCAGCTGACCAAGAATTGTGGCCAAATTGTAAGACAATGACCCAATTGTCTTCAATTACTCGAATATTGAACATAAAGTCTGAAGGGCATATTTCGGATCGTAGTTTTGATAAAATTCTGGAATGGTATAATGAATCATTGCCTGTTGATCATACAATAGTTGATAGTTTTTACAATATGAGGAAACTTATTAGGGGTCTTGGTTTGCTTGTGGAAAAGATTAATTGTTGTCGGTTAAGATGTATGTTGTATTAGGGAGATGATGTGAACTTAGAAGAGTGCAAATTTTATGGTCAATCTAGGTTTAAGCCTAGAAAGCGTTCAATGAAACAGAAATTAGTACCATGGAAGCAGATGTATTATTTCCCGGTAACTCTGAGACTTTAGAGACTTTATGCTTCTGATGTTACTGCATCTCACATGAGATGGCATGCTGAACACGAACAGGAAGATGGAGTAATGAGTCATCCATCAGATGCATTGGCATAGAAACATTTCAATGAAACCCATGTTGAATGTGCAGTTGAATGTTGAAATGTTTGGTTGGGATTGTCGACGGATGGATTCCAACCTTTTGGTCAATCCGGGCAACAATATTCTTCATGGCCAATTATAATTACTCCTTATAATTTACCTCCTTGAATGTGTATGAAAGAGGCATATATGTTCTTGACAATGATTATGCCAGGGCCAACAAATCCGAAGCAAAAAATAGATGTTTTCTTACAACCATTGATATCTGAATTGCAACAGCTTTGGGAATATGGTGTTCAAACATATGATGTCTCTTTGAAACATAATTTTGTGTTGAGAGCGGCTTTGATGTGGACCATTAGTGATTTTCTAGCTTTTGTCATGTTATCTGGATGGAGTACAGCTAGAAAATTGGCTTGTCCTCATTGTGCCAATGATTCTGATGCGTTTTATCTTCCAAACGGAGGTAAAATAAGTTGGTTTGACAATCATAGGAAATTTCTTCCTTTAGATCATCCGTTTAGGCGCAATAAACATAAGTTCATTAAAAATCGGATGGTCACAAAACTTCCTCCTCCTCTAAAGGCTGGTGAAGAGATTTTGCAAGAGATTGAGGAATTATGATTGCTTAACGTAACAGAATTTGAAGTCGATGAAGTAAATACAAGCATTAGTCAAAACTTTGGTTGGAGAAAACGAAGCATATTTTTGGATTTGCCATATAGGAAAACAAATTTGATACATCATAATCTAGATGTGATCCATATTGAGAAAAACATTTTTGACAACTTGTTCAATACCATTATGAACATTGAAGGGAGGACAAAAGACAATGCAAAATCTAGAGCTGATTTGCAACTTTTTTGTAGAAGAAATGAGTTACATAAAGATCTTCGCACCTGTAAATATCCAAAAGCATGTTACACTTTGGACAAGAAACAAAAGGAGCTTTTGTGTGAATGGTTGAAAAGTCTAAAGTTTCCTGATGGTTATGTTTCAAACTTGGCTAGGTGTGTGGATCTCAGGAAGTACAAATTATTTGGGATGAAAAGTCATGATTGTCACTTTTTATGCAAAGACTAATTCCAATTACATTTCGGAAGTTGCTACCGATTAAGGTATGAGAAGCTATAACAAAGTTAAGCTTGTTTTTCAAAAGCTTAACAACATCTGAAATCAAGTTGGATGAAATGGAAAAACTAGAAAACGAAATTCCACTTATTTTGTGCAAGTTAGAAGGGATTTTTCCTCCAAGCTTCTTTGACTGTATGGAGCATCTACCTGTGCATTTAGCACATGAGGCAAAAATAGCCGGTCTAGTTCAATATCGATGGATGTATCCATTTGAGAGGTAAGTCGACATTGATTATTGCAATAACCATTTTCACATGCTTTATCTACAAAATTGTAATAACCATTTTCTGTAATATAGGTATTTGCATCATTTGAAAAAAATGTAAAAAATAAAGCCAGAGTTAAAGGCTCGATATGTAATGCTTATTTAGTGGAGGAAGCTAGTACATTTTGTGGACATTATTTTGAGCCGCATGTACACACAAGAGAAAGAAAAGTTCCTCGTAATGACGATAGGGGAGGAATGATTGGTTCTGATAGAAACTTGTCCATTTTCATATATCCTGGACGAACATATGGATGTGCAACAAGAAGAATGTTAACAGAGGAAGAAGTTGAGGTTGCACATGGTTATATTTTATTGAACTGTCAAGAAGTTATTCCTTATGTCCAGTAAGTTGAACATGATTATTTCTTCATTTAAAATTGTGTGTAGTTCATTACTGAAAAATGTCATGATGTTTTTAGATTATACGAGGCATTGTTACGCGAAATAATGTCGAGTATCACACATGATGATAAAAATAAAGAAGTTGAAAAACACTTTCCTCGATGGTTTGAGAGATATGTAAGTATTCACTTACAAATATTCTTATAGTTCAAAACTTCATTTAACTGTTCTTATGACATTATACTCTCTACTATGATAATTTAATTTATATAGGCCTTAGAAAATCCAATAGAGAACAAGTTCATTTGTGATCTCGCAAAGGGGCCTCTGCGACCTGTTAAATCGTATCCTGTGTTTTTCGTGAATGGATACAAATACCATACAGAATATCATGGACATAACATGTCAACAATAAACAGTGGAGTTTCGATAGAGGGAGAATTGATGGATTACTATGGTAAAATTATTGAAATACTTGAAGTTGAGTACCCTGCTTTACCAATTAAGCGATGTGTGATATTTAAATGTGATTGGTATTAGCCGACACCAAATGTTGGAACAAAAGTGCATAGCCGATACAATCTAGTTGAAATCAACATTTGAAGAAGATTGAGACAATTTGAACCTTTTGTCTTGGCTATGCAAGCGAAACAAGTGTGTTATGTCCCCTTTCCAAGCTTACGACCAGATAAGATAGATTAGTTGGCGGTTTGCAAAATTAAACCTAGGGGTGTTTTTGAATCACATAGAAAAGGAGAGCAGAGAATTGAAAGTGAAGCGTTTTAGGAAGATGTCATTTTTATAAATGCATTTGTCACGTGTGAAGATAATGAACCTTTGAACGATCCATCTAACGAATATATCGATATTTCCTCTAGACGGGATGACGAGAGTCAGAGATCTGAAGATAAGCCGGAGTTTGATTCTTATTCTTCCAAAGAAGAAGATGATTGTAATTTACACTTAAGTTACGATAGCAATTAATTTGTGATTGTAATTGAATATTTATTCAACAAATAAATTATTTGCATTTAAGTATATTATGTAAAGTTTTTCATTCAAAAATCTTCTTCAAGGAATGTCGACATGGCGACTGGTTCCAGATGGTAGTAATTCTTTCCGTTGGGAGGAATGTGGCAAAATTGTCCCAACCTAAGGAATAAACACTACAGGAAATATCGTTGGTTCATACACTAAGAATCGTTTGCTTTCCATGGCCGATCTTCTATTTCAAGGTGTTTAGTATGATCTGGACAACATTTCTTTCCTTATTATGTTCATCTCATTTCCTTTGTTGAAGTTATTATACATATTCACATTTGATGGCCTATCGCAGATGTTGCTTTAAGCTTCCTTTATTCTTGAAGAGGACATGTATGCCGATAGAGGCGAGAGCAATGTCACAATGGGCTTTGAAGGACTAGGGAGATCGATTTTCGTGAAAAATCCATCAATTCCTCAAACCTCGTCTGCAAAATCACGTATGCATTAATATGCAGTTTTGGTTTGTTTAACGGTTTACTAATATCACAGTTTCAAAAGTTCTTAACTGATTTTGTTTTAGGTAAATCTATTCCCCTTAGTAGGTCATCTGAAGGATTAGTGTTCCATACTAAGAGCAGCACTCATTCACTGTTTCCTCTACAAGTATAGCTATAGCGGAAACGCTATTGCAATAAGGTGTTCAAAAGCCTACACCTGGTGGAAGAAGTTTTACTGTTTCCATTGATGCGTTTAACCATGCCAGGATCCTTCTCGGGAATCCAGATATCGGGAACTCATTTACCTTTACCGACTCCTATGTCACATGGAATCAAACAAATTAATTTTATCATTGTTATTTATCGATGCAATACATTATTAGACTAACCTTTAATGTTGATTTATTGTTGTATCTGTAAGAATTTGTTAAACAATGCATAATTATATGATTGTTCAAGTTCATTTGTTGTTAAAAATTAGTTAACCTTAAACTCTATTGCCTTATTTCCTTCTTCATATATTGTGTAAAATATTGAATTCAAATTATTATATTTGTAGAGAATTTGATAAACATTGAATTTCAAGTAACAATATGGGCCCAAAGAAACAGCGTGAGGTTATGCGGCTGAGGTTTAGAGGCATGTTCAGAGCAACTAACTTTGAAGCTGGAACATCTTCGTCTGCAGCTTGCACTGACTCACCTGCTCCTCCTTAAGGGCCGACAGTTGCAGATGACGCGTCACCTACTGCTCCTCATGCTACACCATCCCCTTCTCCAACTTATATATCATCCAATACCTCTTTATTAGATGGAGGAGAGGTCCGCCACCCTGGAGTTGTGGGACCTGATGGAAGAAAGTATGTAACAGTTGCTAATGAACAATAAGTGAAATCACGTTTACCACTATTTGCTTTTAATTAAGTCTTAAGTTTATTTGTTTTTTGCCAGTATCAAATTACTTCTTCTATAAGGTTGGATCCGTCTAGATCGAGTTCCAGAAATATGACTTCCATATTTAAGCAAATGATTGATCCTGAGGGTTATGTGTGGAAGAAAATATCTGAGGCTACAAAGCAATTTTACTTTCAGGAGTTTGAGGTACAATAATTAGATTAATATTATTACACTAATTAGATTAATATTATTACATTATATATAGTAGTCTAATTTTTTCATCTTTTTTCAGAAAGAATTTTTTTGAGATTCTTGTTTCGACGCTAGCATGTATAAAGTATGGGAGAAGCGAGCTCGTACACGTTATCGCGACTTCATTGGTGCGATACACAAGGCTAGTCAACAATCACGTTATATTTCAGAGAAAATTTGGAGTCATTTGACCGAGTATTGGACATCACCTGCGGCAATGTCCATCTCAAAGCGTAACTCCGCCAACAGACGTGGAGGCCCGAGAGGAGAGAGTCTTCCTGTACATACGGGAGGATCAATAACTTACCACGAGCATGCACATAGAATTGTAAGTATCTAAACTTGACACTTATTTTGTATATATTTTGCTTTGCTGTATTATAGATAATGATAATGGTATAAATGTCTAATGCCATATATGACTGTGTTGAATTGTTTTCTTTGTTCAACAGGGGGTAAATATCATAAAAATAGAGAAAATTATGTCGAAATTTTTATAAAGTATAGTTCACATCTAACTTAAGTTATACATGTAGGAAAAGTCATTGGGCATCAGGCCTACACCTATTCAGCTGTTTTTTGAACACTCACACGAAGAACCATGACGGTGTGACATTCATCAACAACCGATGTAGAGAACTGAATGTATGCGAAATTAATACATTATTATAATTTCTTAATAATAATCCCTTGCTAATGTAAACATTGCTTCCTAATAGGACCACATACAACAAACCATTCAGCAACAGTCTCAGGAGGAATAACCTGTAGATGACACTCAGACGTATCTTGATGCTGTGGGTGGTAGGGACCGTCATGGAAGGATATTCGGGCTAAGTTCATATGTGAACACATGTTATTCGCACTCTTCCATGTCCAGTACAGCAACGTCTGCTAGGCCAACAGACAACAATGAAGTCATCGAGCTTCGAGCCACAGTGCAAACATTGATGGACCAGATAGCTCACATGAAAGAGGAGCAGATGGCTAACGTGAATCAACAACAGATGGAGCAAAGGGAGCAGATGACTAGGTTGAGAGAGCAGACGGAGCAGATGGCTAAGATGAGAGAGCAGATGGCTAAGATGAGAGAGCAGATGGTGTAGATGGCTAAGATGAGAGAGTAGATGGAGCAGATGGATCAGCTGAGACAGGAGATGAAACGGTTGAAAGGGAGGCTTAGCAGCTCAGAGCACTAGCGATCACCACGACATTAGCTTTTCCTAGTCATTTCCTTTCAATTACAAACATAAGTTATGCACACTTTAATGTTTTGATTGTTAATTAAAATAATATTAACTTTATATCATTAATTAATTTTCTGAATTCAACAAATTATATAAATACACAAATTAATTTATTATGCACAGATAATTGATAACTCTAAAAATTATGTATTTATCACAAGATCATGAAATTGGAACTATAACAAAATTTTCATATTATCGACGAAACATAAAATACCGTTGGAAAATCAACATTTTGTTGGCAATGAAAATCACAGTTCTGTCGGTAAAGTTGATTATTAGTTAACGACAAAATTTAAGTTATTGTCAGAAAATTAACATTTTTGAGCGACAAAATCATAGTTCCGTCGGTAAAGTTGATTATTAGTTAACGTCAGAATTTCAGTTACCGTCGAAAAAATCATTCGTCGTCAGTAATTTTCACCGATGGTTGTGTCATTTATCTTCCGTCGGCATATTTACCAATAGAATATAGATCATCAGTAAGTTTAACTACAGGCATTTTACCGACGAATTTATTGGTCATTCAATTTTGTCGGTAATTTATTTTACCGACGAAAATCTCCAGGTTACCAAAGATTTTTTCCGTCGATAAACCGCTAATTTCTTATAGTGGACGTTTCATGCAAGAATCCAACGCCCAAAGATCTCTTCTCTAACGTAAACTCCACATCTTGAAAAAAGGATCCACACTGATCACCGATTATCTCTCCACCACTTCTCACACTGTCAATGAGCCGGCTGCCATTAGAGACACTATTTCTAATGACGATTTTGTGTTTTTCACCCTTAATGGCTTGCTCATTGACTATAAACTGTTCATCACTACTATAGAGCATTGCAAAATACCCATCTCCTTCATAAACTACGAGCAAAGCTACTCATCTATGAGCATCGTCTTCAGTCTTAAACTGAACATAACCACTTTGCACTAATTGGTGCCACGTTCACTGCTTCTTACACAGACCACCACATCACTTCATCACCAAAGGGTGTGATAGCAATAAAGGTCGAAGAGGTTTATCCTCTCGGCCCTTAAATAACCCTAATTTTCTTGGTTCAAAATTTTCCTCCAATGCGCCGATGGACTCTACTAATGACCCCAATGGACAACATCTTTTTCTAGACCAATTTCCTCAAATGGACTAATGTTTTGTCTTGATGTCAAACCCAAGAAGTCTATTTCACCATTGACGTCATTAACATCATTTTGTTTATGCTATTTTAACCAAGATTAGATCCTCTATCCAATTTTATGGTGTCCAACTCTGTTCAATACCCAAAATGACGTTGTTTTAGGTATTGAACATAAGTTTAGATGGTGTCTAACTCTATCTAATGGCTAAAACGACGTTGTTTTGGACATTGAAAGAGTTGGACACCATAAAATTAGATAGAGGATCCCACTAGCTTTAAACCATTCGTTGGTAGAAAAAGGTTAAGTTCTTACATAATTCTTTTCATTTCCCACCTCAAGTATGTTATAGCACACCATAAACCTCCTAATCATCTCAACATATTCCCTCTGTGTAGGACCTTTTTAACGTTTTATAAGCTTGGGTAAGGTTAAGTTCTTACACAATTCTTTTCATTTCCCACCTCAAGTATGTTAGAGCACACCATAAACCTCCTAATCATCTCAACATATTCCCTCTATATAGGACCTTTTTAATGTTTTATAAGCTTGGGTAAAGTGAAAAAAGTCTTTATTTTGCCTCTTTTGTTTTTTATGAGTATCAAGAATAGGTCTCATAAAAAACAAAATGAGGCAAAATATGGGAGGTTATAAATGAGTCCTGAACAGGTGCCCTTCTTGCCCTTGTTGAGGGTCGAGCCTGCATCAAAACTAGTTTCAAAGTTGACGGCTACCTTGTTTATGTTATTCTTCTTCTTTTGTCTCGTATTAACATAATATTTAGAAGTAAAACATCAACATATATTTAATCTTAAATTTCTCCTAGAATTATATACATTAATACTATATAATTATTTACTTGATTTTATTTTTTTAATTGAAATCACCTAAAGTGTATAAATAGATAAATATACATAATATTTAGTATGTACAGAAATACAGAAAGCCTTTCACCCTTCTTTGTTCTTCATTTTTACATAGTATTAGAGCACAAAGGATATAGATGTTGGGATCTACTATCTCAAAGACTTTGAGTCTCTTGATATGTCACTTTTTTTGAACACAAAGTGTTTCTTACAATGTCAAAATTTCAAGTTAATGAACCCTCAAATTTTTTTCCTTGCCTACCATATCTTTGTTTCCTGATATTTCTTCTGTAGATTTGTCTTACAGCTCTAACAGTATAACATAATCAACACCTAATTCTTTTGTTTCTTCTCAGGTTGCAAATCTTCCACTTTCACTAATTATTACTACTAATAATAATAATAATAAAGTAATTAATAAGTAAGAGAATGATTAGTACTTGTATAAGAGATTAGGCTAAATCTAAGAGAAAAATACTAACAAACCTATGAAAATGACGTGGGTCTCTTTAAGAGAGATCCTTTATCTATATCTTAGCACGTCAAAGTTTTCTGTTACAGATCATGTCCTCAGTAAGTTTTAGCAAAGTTATATCATTCTTGATCACCTCTCCCCAATTTTTCTTAGGCCTTCCTTTTCTCCTCTCACAACCTCTAAATACAATATTCTCGCATCCATATACAATTGTCTCTCTTAATTTTTCAATAATGTTAGCCACCAATTGGTTCCTCACCACTACATTCCTGACCTTATCTCTTCTGCTAAAGTTGTAGATCCAACAAAGCATCCTTATCTCCACAATTATTAGCTTATGATTATGCACTTGTTTGATGGGCTAAAACTACATCCCATAGAGCATGGTTGACCTAATTGCTAAACGATATAATTTACTTTTAAACTTGAGTAGTATCTTCTTGTCACATAAAACTCCCGATGTATTTTTCCGTTTAAACTACCTTGATTTGATACGGTGGACTATGTCCTCATCAATCTCTCCATTGCTCTGGATGATAGATCCTAGATACTTAAAATGCTCCTTTTGTAGCATAACTTTTGAACCAATTTTTATCTCCACATCAGTATCTACCCTAGGTCTTGAAAAGTTACATTTTATGTACTCAGTCTTAGTCTTACTCAATTTACAGTCCTTCGACTCTAACGCATCTCTCCAAAGTTCAAGCTTGACATTGATTCCCTTTTTTTAATCTCATCCACTAAAATAATGTCATCAGCAAGCAACATACACTAAGGCACATCCCCTTGGATATTCTTTGCGAGTTCATCTATGACTATTGCAAAAAAAAGGGGCTCAAAGAGGAGACTTGGTGTAGCCCAATATCCATAGAAAAATGCTCTGTATCACCTCCTATCGTCCTTACTCTAGTTTTTACAAGTTCGTACATATCCCTATTAACTCGTATACAAGTCATAAGAACTCCCTTAGCTTCTAAACATCTCCATATGATTTCCCTAGATACTTTATCATATGCTTCTCTAAATTAATAAAAACTATATGTATGTTACATTGTATTTCTCTGTAATATTCCATTACTCTTTTAAGGAGATGTAATGTAACACCCCATACTAGAGGTTAGGATATTAAGGAAATTCAGTACATTTTATGCTTTGCATATTTGAATATTTGCTTATTTGTGTATAAGCATTTTGGACAAATACAATAATTGTACATGCATTCATAACATTTTATGGGTATAATTGGTTTCTAAATGCGATTAAAAATGTGAATTGAGGATTATTTGCGTTAAAAATTTATTTGGAGACTATTAGTATTATTTCAGAATTTTTGAGAATTTTATAAATTTTTTTGAAATTTGGAGTATTTTTGGACTAGAAATAATAAACCACTTATATTGTGACACGTAGGCTGAATAAATTAGTGATAAATGGCACACGTGAATGGTGACACGTGAAGGACATACAAAGGTTACAGGAATATGTTTTTAATTGTGCAATATTGATTTGTATATGTGTTAAATGTTATAGAGGAACCCTTAGAGCGACCAATTCCAGATATTGCCGGGACTTCGAGGCAATAAACAGTAAGGGCGCTTTTGGTGAGTAATCGTAGACAGTCACACCTTACTTTGTTCTACTTGTTGAAATTGATTTATACTGATTATGTTCTGAATTCCGGACAATGATTGTCCGAGGCGTTTGATGCATGATTATATCATTGGAAGTGCTATTTATATGTGAATATGATTAACTACTTGCTTTGCACATAAAATGTCTGAAAATGACTTGTTTTGCTTTAAAACTGTTGAGTCCTAGTTGTGGGTAAATAGGCATGCCTAGAAGGGTCTGCAGTTACTTATGTGACACTTTAGTGTCTTCTGTTATTGACCCTTCGGTGTCTTCTGTTATTGAGACATAAGTCTCTTCTGTTATATGATACCAATTATGGTATCTTCTATATAAGTCCCGTTACCCACTTCTGTAAATGGATTTAGCAGTCTTATGATTTTGTACTCTGATATCAGTTTGATTTTGGCATAAGCTAAATTGTATTCTGTTTCTGAAGGGTTTATACCCTCTTATGTTGAACAATTCTGTTATTTATAAAACCTTGTTTTGTTCTGAATTTCTGTATCTTTTGTTGACTTATAGTTTAGTTATTACTCACTAAGCTATATGCTTAGTACGGTGGATTTGCCCCGTGTAGGTTCTGAAAGAGGGACTTAGGAACTGGGACAAGACAACCGCAATGGCCAATGGAGTCTGAGTGTTGTTTTAAAAATAATGTAAATTTTTTGTTTGACTTTTGGGCTTGTATCTGATATGTATATATGAATTTGTTTGTATGTTTGTAACAACGATACTTCAGTTTGCTTTGGATTTTTCAGCGAGTTGTAACAACTGATCTCCTCGATAGGGGATGTCACTAGGTCAAGGTCGAGCTAGCTCGTGGCCAGACCATTAGTTCAAAAATGATGTTATTTTGTCAAAAATGACGTTGTTCTTTTTACCTTTTTTTTAAAAAAATATATAAGATAGGTTGAGTTAGTCCTGATTGCTCGTGGCCCGTCGGGCCATGGACTAGGTCATGGACAGACCGATCCTTGCCTGTGGCTGGGTTGGACCAGGCCAAGAGCAGCCTAGGCCTGGCCCGGGCCATTGACATTCCTTGGTTATGTTGATGGAATAACTCCCAAAACAGTTATATTGAATGGTGATCCTGTCTCCAAAATTTGTTAAATGGTAGAAAATTGACCAACTAGTTTATTGCTTCCTTACAACTTCCCTTTCCACCTCCACTACCCAACTTGCATTTGCTCACCACACAACACATGATATCTGGATTGGATTGAAAAGACATTTCATATAGTAGTCCAACTAGGGATGGCAAGCCCTATCCCTACGGACCTGAGGTAGCTATGATCGAGCACAAGCCTAACTCGACCAGACCTAATTTTTCAATTAAAAATGCTTATAGAACCATGTTTAGGGTCAAAACTCCATACCTTAAAGAAAAGATCTACATTGATCATTGACAATCTCTCCACCATCTCCCACATTACTAACGAGTTGGCTGCCATTAGAGGCACCATTTCTAACAAGGATCTTATGCTTTTCACCCTCAAAGTCTTGCCCTTCGACTAAAATCATTTATCACTACTATAGCGCATTGTAAAACACTTATCTCCTTCGATAAACTACGAGCGAAGCTACTCATCCATGAGCAACATCTTTAGTCCTACCATAAACATAACCCCTCTGCTCCAGCTAGTGTAGTGTTCACCTTTTCTTACACCGATCAATATACCACTAGCGAGTACGATAGCAACAATGGTTAAAGAGGCTAATCCTCTTGGCCCTCAAATAACCCTAATTTTCTTGGTTCGGGCTTTTCCTCCAATGGGGTGATGGATTCTACAAATGGCCTAAATGGGATAACATCCTTTTTCTGGCCAATTTCCTCAAATGGAACAATGTTTTTCCTTAACCCATTCACCAACCAGATTCCCCACTCAACCCATTAGTTTTCTTAGGCCCAGACCCAAAAATGATTCTCCTTTCTCGGCGCCAATTACAATAACAAATCATCATCTCAATGCTAATTTTTTTGTAAATAGGGACATATTGTAGCTCACTGTCATTTTCGGTACTTTAAATCTCAACCATTCTTTCAGACCTTCAACCGATTACAAAACTCTTCCCATAGCCTTTACTACCTAAACATTCAAAATCCTTCTTTTTGAGCAGTCTCACTGAATTTCTATCTGACACTAGTACTACCAATCACATAACACCAAATCCTCTACTTATAGAATCTGAAACACTTTACAATGGTCCAATTCAAGTGATTGTTAGCAATTGTAACATACTTCCAATTTTCTTTATTGGTAAATTTACTCTATATACTCCACTCCGTCCACTTCATTTGACTAACATTTTAGTTGTTCCTTAACGTACTACTAATCTGCTCCCAGTTGAAAATTTTGTTAAAGACAATTCATGTCTCAATGAGTTTAACCTATTTTCCCATATTGTAAAGGATCCACCACCAAGATACCACTCATCCTCGGTTCCATCCACAACAATCTCTATCTTACGAAGATTCCTTTGCATTTTAGAAATCATGTCACCTTCACTGTCACTCCTACTCCACCCAACCTCTGGCATCAACGTCTTGGTCATCCCTATTCAGCAACACTTTTTAAATTGTCACATCTTTTTTCTTTACCATCCAATTTAAAAAATAATTGTATCTCTTGTTTTAAAGGAAAAAGTATTAGACTTCCATTTAAGTTGACTTCTTGTGTCTCCACTAGTCCTTTACAACTTATTTATTGTGATATTTAAGGACCTCCTCCTTTCTCTCTATTTTTGGCTTTCATTATTTTATTATCTCTGTTAATAATTTTAGTCGTTGAACATGGATATTTCCCTGAAATCTCATGCTCTCTCTCACTTTCAAACTTTCAAATCAACAGTTAAAAATCTTTTTTACCATTATTAAAACCGTTCAAGGTGATAGAGCTTTTGAACTCATCAAATGTGTGTTTACTTGCTTTCTTACTTCTTATGACATTACATATCGTATCTCTTATCCTGTTATTCCATAACAAAATGGCATTGTTGAGCAAAAAAATCTTCACATTACTGATACTAGTCAAAAAATTCTTCATATTACTGATACTAGTCTTACTCTTCTTATCCGTGCCTCTTTTCCTGAATCATTTTGGTGATGCCTTTTTTCACTATTGTTTATCTTATTAATCTTTTACCACCCCTATTATTCGCTATAAATCGCCTCATCAGCTGCTCTTTCTCAATAAACCTAACTTATCTTATATTCGTGTCTTTATATATGCTTGTTTTTCCATTTTTAGGTCATTTTTTTTACCAAAAACTTACACCCAAAACTACCTAATGTGTTTTTCTTATATATCCCTCTTTATAAGTATATTTTATATTGTGGATGATTCTATTATGAAAATAATTTAATTTAAGATCTTGTATCTTATATTATATTTATGCACGATTAGTATTTAGTGCCTGTTTGGATGAGCTTATACTAGTAGAACTTTTCTGAGAAGAGCTTTTCTAAGAAGTCAGTTTACTGTTTAGCTGTTATTTAAAAAAGAGCTTTTTTAAAAGAGCCTCATACAATCGACTGTTTGGCAACATAAAAATAAAAGGCACTTTTAATTTTAACTATATTTTATTTTGTAATAAAAACTATTTATGCATATAAATATTATTTAAAGTATATTAAACAATATGCAAAGCACAATATATTAATTATTATATAATTTT
>JAOQMQ010000002.1:1755717-1769263 GCA_027563845.1 Erythroxylum subrotundum | reverse complement strand
CGAAAGATTTGCTTCCGGTGAGTAGACAACGTCTTTTGAGAGAACGTCGGATTCAGAATCAAGTGAAGGTGGGACAATCGCTGTTCCCATCAGTCTGTCTATACGACCATCCTTGTATATGCGAACCAAAGGGAAGAAGTCTTCTGCAACGTCATTGTCAACGGAAGCCATGACCGAGGAAAACCAAGGGTCGAGAAGGAAGAAGGATAGACTGCAATTATTTCTATCGTTAAGGCTATAAATTGATGTGATTGACGAGGCCTACAGTATCTGTAATCAAATTTTTATGGTGTGAAAAAAATCTTATCCAATGTTTAATGATATCCTTAGATTTTGTAATACTAAACTTATAATTATTAATAAAGTTGATAATCGCAGTTTTAATTTTTTAATTGCATGACACGGAATTAATGATTAGATAATTAAGTACTAATATTAGAATAATAATAATGTATTTTCATAATTATTAAAAAATTAAACCAATTCAATCATATAAAAACTTTTTAGTTTAATTTATTTTAATAGTTTTTATCATTAAAAACTAATCAATTTATTCGTTAACTAGTAAATTAATAAATTTTTATAAATAAAATTTAATTTAATAATATTTTTTAATTAAACTTTAAATTTTTAGATTAGTAAAAACAATATTTTTTAATCATATTTTAAATTCATTAATATGATTCAATCTCTTGTCAGTTCTATAATAACAAATATTTAAAACTTAAAATTTAAAACTTTTGTATTATAATTAAAATTTACTGAGCTTTTAAATTCAATTTCCTTTCTTTTTTTTTTCTTATTCTCTCAGTTTTGCAATTGGTGCCTTTCTTTGGCAAATAGTGGGGTAGTGACGTTTCTTACGTGTGGTAAGGGACCGGGGTCATTTTTTAATTACAATGGAACTTATATTTTATAATTAAAAGAGTGAAGTAATCTGAAATGTTTTAGAGTAAGCCAATTCAACGTATATTTAACAATGATATAAGTTATATGTTAAATTGTCAACAATTGTGGCTCATCCCACAATTGCATATCACGCATTAAAAAATTATAAATTCTTAAGAATTTACCTGGTGAGATTTTTCAGTATAATCGTTCACATTTTATTTACCTAGACAATAGTGCTCCAGGTGAATTTGTTACTATTGGTGGAAATTAACCTGATTTTTTTTTTGGTAAATCAGAACTTTATAAAGAATAAAAAGTTATATACAAGCAAGAGATACCATAAGTAATCACTTAACACGCAAAAAACATAATGGCATGCATCTAACTGCCCTACCCTCAATTACCCCTAGTAAGGCCTACATGAAAGACTTAACCAAAATTGTGCCAGAAAATAAGATGACAAGAACAAGCTAAAATCAAGTACCGCAAATGCCCAGTTATACACCAATCATTAACACAACATCAAAAACTACAATAAATCAGCATATGCCCACAATACACTGGCTGAACCACAGCTCAATCAAGAAGACGAACACAACATCCTCAAACCTGCTAATATGTATTCAATGTCCCAATTAACTCCAGCAATAACTTCTATAGGCAATGGTTTGCTGAGACCATTGCTTACCAAAGCTCCATGGAGTCCTTATTGCATTTGGATCGCCGTCGATGCCTTTGAAAAAGTTGTCATCCAATAGGGCTTTTCCGTAGGGAAGTGAGCCCCCTAGTTGAACAATAATCTGCATCACAAAGTTAGTGTAAAATAGATCTAAATACCTCTCTATGTGTGTAGGTTGAGATGCTCCAGAACTTGGAAGATTATCCTGACTTGTAAGCTCTCTACCTCTATGGCTACATCTTTGAAAGTTCTTCAATTCCTTTCGGTCCAAATGTGGTAAACCGTTGTGGATAAAAGTATAGGGAACAAGGGGGACGGTGGGGGTGTTTGGTGGAACCAAGTAAGGATAGAAGGAAGGCTTGAAGTGTTGGAGATAGGGATTTGGAAGTGAGTGAGGCAATGGTCCCACACAGAATGAGAGAAAGGACAATTAAAAAACAAATGCTCATTAGATTCCATGTCCAACATACACAGGGAACAGTGGTTGGGAGTATATAGAAAGTGAAGTTTATCCCTTGTTTGGAGTTTTTTGAGGACTGCCAGCCAAAGAATGAATGAACACTGTGGGCTGTTATTTTTGAACCAGACCAAATTATACCAAGGTACCTGTTAGGATGAGGGTCTCAAGAGTCTGTAAGCTAAACCATTGGTATAAGTCTTTGAAGAGCTAAGAAGCCATTCCAAATAATCCAGAGAACTAGTTGCTTGAAATTGAATGGCCTCAAAATCAGCTATGAGTTCCAAAGGAAAATCCTGCCACCTCCACACATTATTAGTAATGAGATCAGAAAGCTTGGCTGTCATAGGTAAGCCCGACCCATTTATCTCTCTAGGAGAGAAGAAGTTCTGTAGGATTCCCCTTGGATGCTAAGGATCCTGCCATAAGAGAGTGGACTGCTTATTAGCTATCCTAAATCTGAATTGATTCCCTAATTTGTCCCTTACACTTAAAATTTTCCTCCAACTCCAGGAACTATTATTAGTAGGCTGCACACTCCAAAAGTTTTTCCGTCTCCAAATAACTGTGTGCACCCATCTAACCCACATGGCCTCTCTATCATAGAAAAGTAACCAAATCCTCTTCCCTAACAACACGAGGTTCAAGGTTGGCAAATGCTTAATCCCTAACCCCCCTCCTTTTTAGGTTTAGTAAGGTCACTCTATTTAACTTTGGATTGATGAGTCATCCACCCTCCCAGCCTATAAAAAATTCCTGAGTTTGACTTCTTGTTCCTTGAGGATAGAAGACGGAAGAACAAAGTGAGAGGCCCAATATACCTGGAATGAAGAAAGAACAGAACTCACTAGTTGAAGTCTACCCACATAAGAAAGGCTTTTATGGTCCATTTCTTGACTCTCACATCAATCTTATCCAATAAGGACAAACAGTCTCTCCTTGAAAGCCTACCTGTAATGAGGGGAACACCTAGATACTTTATGGGTAGGGAACCTTTCCTAAGGCCAGACAGTTGGGCCATCTGGCTTTCCAAGTAAGCCATGTCATGAGAAAGGAAAAACTGACTTTTGGACCTATTCATATCCAATCCTGAAAATTGAGAGAAGGAGTGTAAACAATTGAGTAAAACTAGAGAAGAACTGATGTCAGCATGACAGAACAATAGTAGGTCATCTGTAAACAGAAGATGGGTGAGTTTAAGAGTTTTGCATCTCCAGTGGTATTTGAAGGAAGGATTTCTAACTATGCAGTCATTCAACCTCCTAGAGAAAACTTCCATACAAATAACGAAGAGGAAAGGGGATATTGTGTCTCCTTGTCTAAGCCCAGATTTACCTTTGAAGAATTTGGAGGGTGATCTATTGATCAAAATGGCATACGAAGGGGACGAAATGCACTTCCAAGCTATGAACCTAGGAGGAAGGCCTATAGCTTCTAAGGAATTGATGAGGAAATCCCAGTGGATGGAGTTATAAGCTTTTTGGAGGTCAATTTTAAAGGCACATCTCTTTTGACCATTAGAAATGCGGTAGTTTTTGAAAATTTCTTGGGCTAGCAAGATATTATCACCAATTCTCCTATCCTTAATGAAGGCACTTTGGTTAGGACTAATAATATGAGGAAGAATTTCTCTAAGCCTATTAGCGATGATCTTAGCAATCACTTTGTATAACATGTTACAACACGAGATAGGCCTATAATCTACCACTGTGGAAGGGTGAGCTTTTTTAGGTATAAGCGTAATAAAGGTAGAGTTAAGCTCTTTAAGAAGTTTACCATGCTGAAAAAAATCTTGGATAGCCCTAGTAATGTCCTCCCCAATAATGTGCCAAGTTTGTTTAAAGAAAAAACCATTGAAACCATCCAGGCCAGGTGCCTTATTCGGGTTGAAAGAGTTAAAAACCTCTCGAATCTCCTGATCTAAAACATCAGCGATGAGGGAATTACTAAAACTTTCAGATAAGGCTTGAGGAAAAAGAGGGTCCACAAAGTCCTTCGAAGGAAGAAGGGATTTTCGACTTCCAATTGAGTATTGAAAGAATTTAACAAAATGATTTTGGATCTCCTCATGACCTACTATCCTCCTCCCAGTACCCGTATCTATAGAATTGATAGAGTTTCAGTTTCTGTTAGCTATTAAGGAGTTGTGGAAAAACCTGGTGTTCTTATCCCTTTCCTTTAACCACTGGATCCTGGAAGCTTGCTTTAAGAAAGACTATTGATCTTCTAAGGCACTAATAAGGGCATGGATGGCTTCGGACTCTTGAGCAAGTAACTCAGTCTACTTAGGTAAAAGCCTCAGTTTATCTTGAATGACATTAAGAGTATCCTAACAGCTTCTAACTTTATCATTAACATCTCCCATTTGTCTTGAATTAAGAGCTTTTTTAACCATCTTAAGTTTAGACACTACACAAAACATAGGGGACCCCCAGACCTGAGAAGTCCATGCTTCCTCCACTAGTTGAAGAAAATAAGGTTGAGAGGAAAGGAAATTAGAGAACCTAAAAGGAGAAGCTCGTTTTTTTACTGGAGTTACCAAACTTGACCTCTAAAGGGGAGTGATCTGATACGCTCGGATAGTGAATGATACTATAAGCTCTAGGAAAAGTGGAGCTCCAAGCAGAATTAATGAGGATCCTATCTAGCTTCCTAGTCACAAAATTATCCCCACTTTGTTTGTTGTTCCAAGTGAAACAAGGACCGCTTGAGTTGAGGTCATACAGAGCATTACCATCAACCAAATGACGAAAGTCACTTATACTTTAGAGAGCTAAGGGACTAAGAGGCTCTGCTTCGTGTGGGTGTAGGATGGCATTAAAGTCACCTGCAATTATCCAAGGCATGGAGGAGAGGTGAGGTCTAAGAGTAGACAAGTCAGTCCATAGGTTCTTCCTGTGGATAAGGTTGTTGGACCCATAGACATAAGTGGCTAGGAAAGGAAGAGATTTGTTCCTAGGAAACAACTCGACATACACTAACTGATCAGTAGATCTCAGGATTTGACAATGGTAATGATTCGGATCCCAAGCTAACACTATTCTGGCATTTGAGGCATTGTCAATATTGCTATAAAAAGGCCACCTAGGGAACAAACAGGAGCAATCAGTATTCAAAAAGGAAGGGGACCTAATCCTCGATTCTAGTAAGCACACAAAATGCACTGACACTCTCCTAAGCCAAGTGCGTAAAGCTAATTGTTTTTTGGGGTTATTAAGCTCCCTAATATTCCAAAATACTAAATCCATTTATTCCAAACTAGAACAAACTAGATCAACACCTAATTTTGCTTTTTCCTAGGTTTCTGACCTTTTCTCAAAGTAAAGTCCCCCTCTGCCCCCCTTCAATTCTAGGACTGTCAGGAATCAATTCAGATAAAGGAGAGAAAGAGTTTGTACCTACTTGACTTATGGCATTGATCTGTGAATCCTCAAGGTTTCCAGCCGGAGCTTCGTGATCTAGCTTTACCTGACCATGTATATTTGGGCTGCCAGCAGTAGTGGAGAACTGTTCCATCAACTTATTTATTCCAACTATATTTTCCATCAACAATGGGCCTAAGCCCTTGTCTGAGGAGTCAGATGCCTCCTTGTCCTTCTGGGCAGGTTAGCCTGTAGATGGCAACTCCTCACATAGCTGCTCCTGGTTAATTGTTTGTGCCTCTTTTCCTTGGCCCAATTCATGGTACTCTCCAGCTTTAAAAACCTTCCCTGTTGGAACCCATTCTTTTTTCTGAGTGACCAGCTCAGGTTTCCATTCACATTCAATTCTAACTTCCTTAAAGGTTCTCTCACCATCCTCAGTATACGTTGCTAATTGAAATGAAGTAAGCCAATGAGTTTTAAGCTCCATTTCTACACACATCCATGCATACACTATCCGTGCCATCCGAGCAGTTGGAGAATCCATTAGTAGTGGGTGCCCAACCACACTCGCAATACGACCCAAACCTTCGGTGGTCCAGTACTCAACAAGAATATTAAAAAATTTTGCCCACATCGGAGCTTTCCGCACAACCTCCTGTTCTCCTCTATTCAAACTCCATTTCTTCGGAAATAGAGGTTTACCTTGGATGTGCCAAGGTCCCTTCTCCAAAACCGACATCACTCCTACTTCATATTCAAACTTAAACAGAAAATTATCGAAGCTTGTAATCAAAATTTCTTTCAACTCAAACTCAGTCCAGGATTTAGTCAAAGCACGTTGAACTATTGGGAAGGCTGGTCTGTTACCTATGAAGAAGCCAATAAGTGCCAACCGAAAATTGGCAGCTCCTTGTTTCGTCAGCTTTGGAGGGGGTATAACAAAGATTTGGTTTTCCTTGGTCTCCGGTGGGTAATAGGTGAGAGCAGTGTCAATCGTGGTGTTTTCCCCATTTGCAACAACAGCTTTCCATGTTTTGTGAACTCCCTGAACAGTTGTGTTTGCTGCATCTGATGATTTTAACAAGCCACAGGCGTCAGCGTCTAGGGGTCTTTGAGAGGGTTGATTTGAGGAGTGGTTGGGGGCAGGAGTGGGATTCAAGGGTGCTGGAATATTAGGAATCTTCTGGTTTTGAGGAAGGTTATGGGTAGGGATTTCGAGAGGCTTGGGGTCGAAGGTCTCCAGAGGGGCGTGGGCAGGTGAAGATGGAACAAGAGAAGCCATGGAAGTCGCCCAGCCGACAGATCTTCGAAGATCTGGAGCAAGTCGTGCCAGTCGCACTCCAAAACGTTACTCTTTTTCCTCGTCTACATCGCTCTCCTAACGCCTAACGCTCTCTGCACGCCTATCTCCTATCACAGTCCGCTCTCTGCTCTCCACTCTCGTCTTGTTAATTAATTGAGAACTAGACGAGGACACTTCGCTTTTCGTACTCCGCTCTCTGCGTTCGTCTCTTAATTGTGGTCTCTCTCTTGAGGTTCCGTCTTGTTAATTTTCGTAGTAATTGGTATTAGAGCCAAAGTTTTTTCTTAGTATGTTTTGTTGTTGTAGCGTGATTTGATCTTTCACATCAAAAAAGATTTTTCCTTGGGCAGTTGACATCCCACATTGACAACTATTGAATAGAAATTGTAGCAGAGATTATAGAAATAAGAGTTATGATCGCACCAACTATGTCGACAACTTCTACCTCGTCTATTGTAGCGAGGATGCTGTGATAAATGCAAGATTTGCGGTGGTGATTTTTGATGGTATGGGTCATTTTGGCATGTGGCAAAGTGAGATTCAAGATGCTCCTTTTCAGCAAGGTCTTGACATTGCCAATCAAGAAAAGAAACTAGATAATGATGAGGAGAAAGATTGGAAGACTATAAATCGTGTAGCATGTGGTACAATTCGATCATGTCTTTCTAAAGAGCAAAAATATGGTTTCTCCAAAGAAACTTGTTGGATCCCGTTTCCGGAATCCAACTCTTTCTCTGATACCACCTATGTTGGATCCCGTTTCCGGAATCCAACTCTTGTGGATTTATACATCTGTTGGACCCCGCTTGATTCCAGAGTCCAATGCTTGCTCTGATACCACATATGTTGGGTCCCGTTTTCGGAACCCAACTCTTCAGAATACCATAATACTTGAGTGTGGTTCCTTGTCATCTTTTTAACCATCATATATTTATCTTCTTGCTCATAACTACCAAAAATGTCCTCACAATTTTGTTTAATGGCGTGCCCACACAAATCAGTCACCATGCTCAAACTCATTTCTCCTATTTTGTGAACAGAATTTGGAAATCTTCAAACTAGAATTTCATTTTGACTTCTTCAAAGAAATCATCGCTCTAAGTCTCTAGTTTGTTTTGAATCAAAAACCATCTTCATCGGAGCTCTATAGATCAAGATATGCTTAAAAAGCTAAAGTCTATTCATACTCTAATCATGCTCTCCCAACCGATTCCTCAGTTTCACTCCATCAAACTTTCTCAAATCAACCTCAAAAGATGCCAATTTTTATGGAGAGATAGATACATGTCCTAAGAATCTATTGCTTTAAGAATCACTTCATTTGGAGGTAATCGTGATTTCCTTAAGCTATCCCGTGAATGTCCATTTAACGGACATTGTCGGGCCTGGGAGCACCATTTCACCCGAGAAGGTTTGTTAAACGGGCCTAAAGTTCGTTAAACAAACATGGACAGTGCTAGGGGTCCTTTTTGACCCGTAAAGGTCCGTTAAATGGACCTAAAGTCCGTTAAACGGACATGGGGGTTTCCCAAACCCCTCCAAAGCTAAAAAGATCATCTACAACTTTAAAGAAGACAACTTTGTCTAATTCTACCTAAATCATTCCAGATTTTCCCTAGAAGTCAAACATAAATCTTATCCTTGTGAAAACTTGAAATTGTCCCAAATTTACTTACTCTATTACAACATCATTCTTATCCATTCATAACAATTCAACTACCCATTGGAATTCATCAAACTCTCAACGTCAATTCATTTGGCTCTTCATATTCAACAACATCTCATCATTCATAACATTCCTATCTTTCTTTTCCATATTGCCTCACTTATATATATAACAGTAGTTCATGTTAAAGGTTCATCAACTTAAGTGGATCGCTTCTTCAATTATATCTAATTTCAACTGAACATCATTCATACATAATTCATATTTCAAATCCATACACAAATCCATATTTCATTAACATCATAAATAATAGTTTTACAAACTTCAATGGCATTTCCAAGAAACAATACAATATCAATATCAATATCTAAAATACAAAAGATGCCAAACCCAATAATTTCTTGAAATACATCCGAACCCTTGTTTTACATAAACTATTCCAAAACACAACAAAACATGCAATTTCGGATTTATTCCTTAATTCACTTTCACTTGATCTCTTGCTTATCACCTGAAGATGGGGAAAGAGAGGGGGTGAGCTCGAAAGCTCGTGGGTAACAAGTTTATAACCGAGAAACAAGCAAAAACCATTGCAATATTTGTTTTCATTGTAAAATTCACTTTGAAATCCATGTAACACATATTTCCCAAAATCACAACTTATCAAGCAATTCATAACATCAAACATAATGAATTAATCAAATTTGTCACAAATACACATAAGAACATCGGAATGGTTTGGGTGGATCCAAAAACAGAACGTACTACACATTTTCGCATAGCGATCTTGTGTAGCCGTGAACTTAGGGGAGTCTATGAAGGAGCTCCATGCCACTAGAGGGTAGGCGGGAGAAGCTTTTAGACAAGTGCAGTTGACATACTTAGGGGACCACCACAAACTCACATAATCATGCATTTCACAACTTGAAAATGGATTGCCCAATAGCACATTTCAAAAACTTAATTTTCATAAGCATGTAATATTTCAAACACATATCCATCATCATTTCACAATACATCAACCAAATTCACATAGCAATTTCTCAAATAAAAAGCAATGAATACAACAATTATGAAGTAACTTGAAATTATTTTATCTTCTTAATTTTGAAAACACATTAATGGCTCATTACTCAAATTATAAACACGAAACCCACCTTGAAATTCCTTGCTTAATACTTGTTCAAAATGCATCCCCTCTTGCTCCTCTTGCCTCTATTAATCTCCTTCATCCATGGCAAAATTTCCAAATCAAAAGGAATTCAAATTGGACAACCCACAATACATAATCACCAAAATTGATCTTAGAAAACTTAAACATATGCATTTCTTAAGCTATAAGAACCAAAATCTCTCTAAAAATCCAACAAGTCAAATATACTCTTACCTTGATTCTTCACAAAATGAGGAGTTTCTTGGCTTGAATGGAAGCTCTCATGCTCCTCTTCCTTTTTCCTCCTTGAACAAACTTCAAAATCCCTCTTGAAATCCAAGAAAATCAAACCCTAGTATGGCTTTCTTTCTTTTCTCCTCTCTCCACCGAACTCTCCCCTTTCTTCTCTCTTTTCTTTGGTTTTTCTCCCTCAATTTCGTGCTTCACTCTTCCTTAAAAGCCAACCCACATGTCTTATTACAATAATGCCATTAATGAGTTAGTAATGACCACTTTGCCCTTACATATAAGCCTTGCAACTTAAATGGCTTAAGTAGCTTGCCAATTTTGCCCCTCATGAAATCTTACCACCTTAACACAATAATTCAATCAACCTATGCTATATGATCTTACTCAAATTAACATGTTAATTAACTCCTATTAACATGCTAATTAATTCCACAAAAATACTCAATTAAGACCTCAAAATTCATTTAAGTCATACTTAACTCCTTCCGAAAATCAACACCTTTTCTAATAGTGCAATTGAAGGAATTTGCTTGCACTTCCTTCTAGAGAAATGTTCCTTATTGTCTCAATCTTCTAATGACATCAAAAGCATTCAATTTGGTTCCATATTCTAAAAGTTATACACCAAACATTTCGAGCTGTTCTTATACTGAAACATTATTATATGCTCAACTTCCATCCAAAAATTGATATTCTTAGAGACTGAATCAAAACTTGACTTTATCAGACAATTTATAACCCTCTATCCCTAGTTTACTCAAAATGAAAAATCATCTCATTTGGATAACTAGAGATCAAGTTATGGCTAAAACACCAGAGCATGCTCAATGAACATGTTTCAATTACATTTTCCAGCTTTTAACTTCCAACATTTCACATATAATCCATCTTGTATCTAAACCATCTTTTCCATTTCATTTCAAATTCATGAATTCTCCTTTTCCTTATACATGAATAATTGCTAACAATTTCTCATTTAACAGTTCTAGCTTCCAAGAAAAGTTCGGGGTCCAACAATTCTTCCCGCCTTAAAGAATTTCGTTATCAAAATTCTTACCTGAGTGATCAAACAAATGGAGGTAATGTTGTCTTATGTTTTCCTCCATCTCCCAAACAACTTATTCACTCGAATAATTTCTTCCAAATGACCATAGTCAATAGACTCTCTCGGTCTTTCAGTCACTTATTTAGTCATTCACTTTCTTAACTAATTCCTCAATATAAGATTACTCACAATTTTCCATATCCTGTGTCGATAACACCAATACCAGATCATATTGATATTTCTTAGCATACTCACACATAACACATTATGGATTTATGACATCTTTGATAGTAATATTAACTCACAAGTTAATGCTCCAATTCTTAACAACTTTATATGGACTATATGTCTCTATCATTCATCTCATCTTTCAATTATTCTTTATTGAATCTCACATATGTATATTCGAAATCAAATTCAAAATTATAGAAGCATAATCATCATGAAATTCTGATCTCAATTCCACTAACACATTCTTATGATCGATCATAACTCTTGTCACCTTAATCAAACAACCACTTTGGTTCTAATTTCATCTTCTTAAGATCACAAAACTTCTGTTTTTATTACATTCCGCTTGTACACTTTAATCTCATCATTTCTACTTATAGCCTTATCTTCCTCAACAATCCATGATCATACATTTACATCTATATCACATTCAGGGATATACACCATAGTACAATATAGGTGTCCTATTCAATTCCACCAATATAAATGTGTTGACTCATTATCGGTCATATTTAACCATGTACTATTTACCATTTCTAATTCCCTATAACTTTCAATTTCTCAACTTCTGAAAAGGCATCAATCCTCTCACTAATTCTATTAGCTTGAACTCTTAATAAATGCCCATGCGTTTGTCTTATATACATGCGACTCAGATTAGGGATTAGTCACTGCTGCATACTAAGACATGTTCACAATGCATATACCTTGACAAATAATTCAAAAATGCCCATGTAAGATCTCAATTCTGGCGCTTTGATACCACTCATGTTGGATCCCGTTTCTGGAATCCAACTCTTGCTCTGATACCACCTATGTTGGATCTCGTTTCTGGAATTCAACTCTTGCGGACTCATACATCTATTGGACCCCGCTTGTTTCCAGAGTCCAATGCTTACTTGATACCACATATGTTGGGTCTCGTTTCCGGAACCCAACTCTTCAGAATACCGTAATACTTAAGCGTGATTCCTTGTAATCTCTTTAACCATCATTGATTTATCTTCTTGCTCATAACATCCCAAAAATGTCCTCACAATTTTGTTCAATGGCGTGCCCACACAAATCAGTTACCATGCTCAAACTCATTTCTCCTATTTTGTGAACAGAATTTGGAAATCTTCAAACTAGAATTTCATTTTGACTTCTTCAAAGAAATCATAGCTCTAAGTCTCTAGTTTGTTTTGAATTAAAAACCATCTTCATCGGAGCTCTATAGCTCAAGATATGCTTAAAAAGCTAAAGTCTATTCATACTTTAATCATGCTCTCCCAACGATTCCTCACTTTCACTCCATCAAACTTTCTCAAATCAACCTCAAAAGATGTCAATTTTCATGTAGGGATAGATACATGTCTTAGGAATCTATTGCTTCAAGAATCACTTCATTTGAAGGTCGGACGAGGGAGTTATGACCAAAAGAATCGAACATGTTTAAGTCCTCAATCATGCAGTAACATTTCTTGGCGCGATTGCCATAACTTTCATAAAAAATATCTTATTGATTTCGTTTCTAGACCATTTGAAAGAAAAAATCGAGATATACAACTTTTATGAAGACCACAAAGTCATATTCTGCCTCTAAAAGGGTCAAAAATTACGATTTCCCTAAGCTGTCCCATGAATGTCCGTTTAACAGACATTGTCGGGCCTGGGAGCACCATTTCACCCCAGAAGGTCCGTTAAACAGACCTAAAGTCTGTTAAACGGACATGGGCAGTGCTAGGGGTCCTTTTTGACCCGTAAAGGTCTGTTAAATGGACCTAAAGTTCATTAAACGGACATGGGGGTTTCCCAAACCCCTCCAAAGCCCCTCCAATGCTTCCTACATCCAATCTAACATCATATTCATTTATAACCTTCCCAAATTCAACTCTTCTAGTACAAAATCACTTCATAACAACTCAAAGACCAAAATTATCTCATAAAACTCTCAAATCTCATCTCCAATGACTCATAACATACACAAACCCTCATCATTCTCTATAGCTGTCATGTTCATACACTCTATGCAACATTACAACTTGTAACAATCATATCTTTCTATTTCGATATCCAAAAATTACAAACTTTATAGCATCGAAAAGCTAAAAAGATCATCTACAATTTCAAAGAAGACAACTTTGTCTAATTCTACCTAAATCATTCCAGATTTTCCCTGGAAGTTAAACATAAATCTTATCCTTGTGAAAACTTGAAATTGTCCCAAATTCACTTACTCTATTACAACATCATTCTTATCCATTCATAACAATTCAACTACCCATTGAAATTCATCAAACTCTCAACCTCAATTCATTTGGCTCTTTATATTCAACAACATCTCATCATTCATAACATTCCTATCTTTCTTTTCCATATTGCTTCACTTATATCTATAACAGTAGTTCATGTTAAAGGTTCATCAACTTAAGTGGATTGCTTCTTCAGTTATATCTAATTTCAACTGAACATCATTCATACATAATTCATATTTCAAATCCATACACAAATCCATATTTCATTAA
>JAOQMQ010000002.1:1734011-1746493 GCA_027563845.1 Erythroxylum subrotundum | reverse complement strand
TAATTGTGAGTATAAAATTAATAATAATAATAAGAAGAAGAAGAATATAATTAATAATAATAAAGAATTGAATAATAATAATAATAAATAATAAATTTAATAATAATAAGGTATTTAATAATAATAATAATAATATAATATTATTCACGTTTTCTATTTCTAAAAATAATTATTATATTCCTTTAAACAAACAGGCCTTAAGTTATGCGTCGCACCAAAACCTGAACATCATCTATGACTATGACCAAGCAAAAAAGACAGCAAAACATGCTTTTACCTCCTAGCTAGTGAGTGGAGGAGTTAAAAGGACCGTGTAATGTGTGGTAACGTGGAAAACGACTGATTAAGATTGATTGGATTGCTAAATTATCATCACACTCCCAAGTTTCGCAACAAAGCAAGACTTAAGAGGTCTGATTAGATTGCTAAATATAAGGAATAAAACTTTAACAACAAACAGGATCTACTCATAGTTATGTAATTTATATTATAAGTAACATCAAACTAGTCCAGCAAAGTTTCAACTTAAGGGTTTTAGGTGTGATCATGCCTCTAATTTGAAACCACCATGTTTTCTCCGGTCACTGGAAAGATGATATTTTCAACTTCTTCATGAAAATGAATATGACTAATACATTAATTGACTAAAACTCTGAGAGATTGGGGTCAAATCAGGAAGTCCTTTGTAATAAATTGTTAAGTGATTGCAGATTTTAACTAATCAATTTCCTTTATTACCATACGAGACTTTAATCTCTTATCTCTAAAATATAAAGCCTGAGATGAAGATTGACTTACCAAGCATGTCGCTTTGGTTATTGCATCAGCATCATGGCCTCCGATGTTTTTACCGTCAAGAGCAGAGAGCATAGCAGCCATGAAGTCTTGTTCTCACCTATCCTCGTCCAACAGTACCCTTGTTCCCCTGTGTTCCTCTAACCACTGTCCGAAAGTGTCGTCCAGTTCTTTAGCTATCTTCTTCATGGTCCTTTCATGGCCTCCCACATCAAGCCACCCAAGAAAAGGAACAGTGTCACCCACCACAAACGTCCCCCAATAGTGTACAACTTCTCTTATACCTTTCTTAAACCTGCATTCCTCTTTCTCTCCACACACTCCCAAAGCACTAGCGCCACCGGCACAACAGTTCTTACCAACCATCATCTTCAGAATCAGATTTAGAATCACATCCCCAGACCACCTCTTCAACTCCAACGCCAAGTGACCGGAAACATCCTTCTTCTCTGTCCAAACCTTGTACAACTTCTTTAACGATGTTCCCACTTCACAGAGTCTAACATGCTTCAGTTGCTCCAGTTTCGTCGTAGAGAGCCACTGCATAGTGGTTATTTTCCTCGTCTCACGCCAATATGGGCCATAAGTTGCGAAACCGAACATGGCAAGGTCGTAGCTCAAGTGTTTAACTGCTGCTATGTAAGGACGAGCTGAGACGGCAATGTCATTAATGGTGAAGATTTCTTTAGCCATCTCCCAACTGCTGACTACTAGAGTTTGACGCATCCCGAACCTCAGAGTAAAGATTGGACCGTACTTGTCTGCCAAAATTTCCAATGCTCTGTGCGGAAGCTTGGAACCTGCTAAGAGTGGAAGGTGGCCTATTACAGGCAATGCCCCAAATGGTTCGGGTGCTGTTTTGGTCCTAGCAATTCCTTCTCTCGTTTTGAAACAGTACGAGCGGAGAAGAAAAACCAAGATACCAGCTATAGCGATCCTCAGACATAGATAAGCAAGCTCCATTGCATCTAGTATCATTGAATTAGAGAAAAGCTTGAACAATTTAAGTATATGCTTAATGTCAATAAATAAACCAAGCTAGCCTTATATAGAATAAGATAGATACATTCACTTTATTAAATGATAGTGAAATACATGTGGAAGAGACAAAGAAGCATCTTCATTTAAACCCAATGGGTTGGCGTGGGTGGCGCATGCCCTTCTCGCTTAACCAAGAGGTCCCGGGTTCGATCCCTGCTTTTGGGAATGCAGTAAACTCCTAGGTCAGCTGTGGCCCCCTTATAGGATGTCTCACGCAGCGAAGGGGGATTAGTCACCGGCTTCGACCCAACGGACACCTCCCGGGAAACCAAAAAAAAATTTAATAATAGCCAAAATCATCACGAAGTGGATAGATATGGAAGCCGAAATTTTAGCCAAAACTGGTAGAGAAAGAGGGTTGGACCAGAAGGATGGAGCATGTCTGCCCATTTTTGGATACCCTACATACATGTGTGGATGTCAGAGACAGAGGGGCTTACCTCTTCCAAAAGCAATTCATATGATCGGATCAAATTTTGGTCCAATTGCTTATATAAGTAAAATTCTTGATTTTTTATTGTATTTTGTTCCGTACAAAAGAGTATAACGAGCCTTATTTGTTGCAGGTGTGTTTTTGGATTAAATGAAAACTCTTTTCTCCCTTCTCTCCCTCTTTTTCGTGATGTGTGTGTAAGTGTTATGTAATTTTGATATCAATTTAGTATCAGAGCTAGTTAACTCGAGCTTCAATTTTCAGAGTAATTTGTGTAAAAAAAAAATAGAGAGAGTGTTCGTATATTTATAAGAGAGTGGTTCATTTAAAAGGTAAGAGATGTCAAACAGTTATAACATTGTGTGGTTAGGTTCCAAATTAGATAGTAAACTTGATTATAAGTATTGAGAGATTTTAACGTCTACCTATCTCAAGACTCCCAATATTTAGAGTCTTGTTAATTCAGGCTTACAAGGAAGAGTCGATGAAAACTATCAAAGAAGGACCAGTTAATAAATATTTATAATGATTTATCAAATATATTTTATATTAATAATTTTTAAAATAGTTATTTATGAAAATAATTATTTAATTGTAGATAATAACATTAGCTATAATAATTAAAATAACTTAATTAATAAATATTGGTTTATAAGTAAAATCTGACATATTTTACTAACATAATTATTTATTTAATATTATTTACTTAATTAAGTTGTCAAATTAATTTATCTTTAAATTTTATTTAATATTTAATTACTATAAATAATAAAAGATAAATCAAACGGACGTTAACAATCAAACTTATTTTTTGTTTATTTGAAGAAATATGAAAATTAAAAAATTAAGAAAAAATAAAATTGAAAATAACCCCTAAAAATCAATAAGTTAAACTTGAAATTACAGGATGACAATTAATTTATAGGATAAAATAAACAAGAGATTGATATTTAGTCTAAATTTCATTATATGAATTTATTAGTATTTATAATAATTATATTCTAAATGAGAAAATATTAATAGATATTTTTTTAACTTACTTGTAAACATGCTAGTAAGTTAGTTTTTAAATAAATTTTATTATTAGTGCTTTATTTTAATTTAATTTATGTTCTTCTTCTTCTTATGTCTCGTATTAACATAATTATATTTAGCATTAATTTTCTCCTAGAATTATGTACATTAATTCTATACAATTATTTAGTGAATTTTATAAATAAATGGATATATATAACATTGAGTATCTACTGAAATACATAAATCTTTTTGTCATTTCTTCTTTGGTGTTTACTTCACATCTTCAATCTGACTGATTTCCTGGCGACAATCTTCAAAATCACATTCAGAAACCAACCTTCCATCCCTAGTACCACTTTATTACAACCGTTTCTTTTATGTTCTCATAATTTGTACAACTCCTTCACCAATATCCGATTACATGTGTTCATATATATTTTAAATTGTCTAATATTTTAAGATTTTTTCAATTCAAGGCCTATACTTTTTAATTTTTCAATTAAATGAGCAATTTTTTATAGTCTTTGAAAACTAACGCCTTCCATTAATATGAGAAGAACCAGAATTCTTTTAGAGTTAGGGTTGTTGGGTAAACCCAAGCTCTCGCTCTATATGGATATGTTCAAACCATGGAAATAAGCTTTTCTAATTAATGGGCCGGTTTTACTAGAAGCGTTGATTTGTTGAGTAAACTCAAGGTCAACGTAGACAGAGACGTAATTGGGTAGCGTACATCAGAAGTACACGCATCAAGAGTTGATAACTCAATGTGTGTGCATATATTACTAGTTGATAGCACTAGACGATAGTTGCATCTATGATGCAATTGATATGACCAATACCTATCGATTAACCTAAGGTGGCCTGTTGGGTAAACCCAAGGTCATTCTTAGTAATGTCGGATATCGACCCACTAGGACACTTTGTCATAATTTTTCTTGGATTTGTAGTGAGGACTATGGATTCTTTGAAACTAGTGGGAGTTTCATGCATGTCATGCAAGTCCTTATGATCATGCATGTATTTATATTTTAACATTCTTTCTCTCTTCACATTTAGGTTGATTGAAGATGTCTTCCAGTGTGAATTTGCGCTCACTTTGGATTCTAATAAATTAACTGGACCCAATTTTCTTGATTGGCTGAGAAATCTGAGAATTGTTCTCAGATCTGAGGAGCTAGGCTATGTCCTAGACGTTCCACTTCCTGATCCACCTGCTGTTGATGCTTCTGATGAGGATCAAAAAGCATATCGTAAGCATCTTAAAGAGAGTGACTTGGCTATCTGTATTATATTAGCCTTTATGTCACCCGAGCTGTAGAAGCAACTTGAGTCTATGGATGCTAATACCATAGTATTTCATCTTAGACAACTTTTTGATGAGGAAGCTCGGTTTGAAAGGTTCGAGACCTCGAGGCTGCTCTTCACGACTAAGATGACTCCGGGGACATCTGTAGTGTAGTATGCACTGAAGATGAATGGTTATATTGAGAGGTTGGCCATCTTGGATTTTGTTATAGATTATGAATTAAGTGTTGACTTAATTTTGGTTGGATTGTCTGGTAGTTATTCATAGTTTGTGATAAACTATCGGATGAACCAAATCTCCACGACAATCCCTAAGTTGATCAATCTGCTCAAGACATGTTGGGTCCCGTTTCTGGAATCCAACTCTTAACAAAATACCATCATACTTGAGCGTGGTTCCTTGTAATCTCTTCTTGCTCTGATACCAAACATGATGGGCCCCGTTTTCGGAGTCAAACCCTTGAACCATAAAACGTATGCGTATTATTGCTTATCATACAAACGTGAGCGTAATCCAAAGAAATCATGAAGCTCAAAGTCTCGTACCATTTCTATGTTCCTTTTTTCATAACACATCTCACTTATATATATGTATGTAACAACAATTCACAATCAAAATAATCATATCAAATCGATAACTTCCTCAAGTATACCCAATTTCTCAACCTTATATATATACGCAAATTCATACTTTCACTCAACATCATCCATACATAATTCATAATTCCTTAACATCAGATGATAGAGTTTTACAAGTTCTAAAGGCATTCGAAGCCATAATTACAACAATAATCCAAAATCTCAAAAGACAAAAGTTACATGAACTTGAAATCCTTAAATGCGACTAAGGCCTTGTGTTTTTCAAAACTAACTCAAAATACAACATAAGCAAATTTGGAGTGATGCCTTGACTCTCTTTCACTCCATCTCTTGCTCAATACCTGAAGGTGGGGACGGAAAGGGGGTGAGCTTAAAACTCGTGGGTAACAAGTTTATAACGAAGAATAAGCAAAACTGTTGAAATGTTCATTTGTCATATAAAATCATAATGAATTCATAAAATGCTTCGTTCTCAAATTCTCAGTCAAATTCGAAATTCTAACTCAAAACTCATAGTTAAAATATCATCACATCAACACAGCATATCCATTTAACCATCAATACAAAACACTCAATTTATGCAACATACTTGACAATTCAAAGATGCAATACACAAACAAAAGGCTCGAGAGTTCTGTGGAACAAAATAGATAAACCGAAGTTTATATCGTGAACAAAACGAGTCCGATTTCACAGGATCTCGTGGCCTCAAGCGGGCAGCTGGGAGAAGGCTATAGGTCAACGTGCACGTGACTAACGAAGCGTTCCTCACTTGCCCAATCACAAGCAAATTTATGCTCAAAATCATTTCATCATACTTTCATGCTTTTTCTTCTTTTCCGAATATACAAAATGCCGTGAATTTTCCAAGGCATAACATAAAATGTTTCAATGCATTTCCATCTTTATTTTGAAATTCATCAACAAAATTCATATATCGAAACATGTAGAAATTTTGCAAATCATTCAAAAACAACAAAAGCAACATTTATGAAGTAATTGAAATCATTCTTGATTTGGAAAAAAACATTAATGGCTCATTACTAAATTATAAACATGAAACCCACCTTAGAAATGCTTGCTCAAATGCTTGCTCAAAGGTGCCTCACCCTTTGCTCCTCTTGCCTTCCTTGATTTCTTTTAACAATAGCCAAAAATTCTATTCAATTGGAATTCAAATTTGAGAACCCATAAAGCACATGCACTAAGATAAATTCTTCATACCCAAAATTTTCCAAAATCTAAACCTTCGGTTCAATTTTCCATGATCATTCGAATCAGGTAAATGACCAAATTTATTAACACTTTCTTCTAAAAAAATGTTCCCCATTATCTTAGGTTTCTAATGACTTCAAAATCATTCAATTTGGTTCAGTACTCTAAAAGTTATGCCCCAATCATTTTTGGTTTGTTCCAATACTAACACAACATTCTATGTTCAACTTCCATTCAAAAATTGAGATCTTTACAGACTTAAATAAAACTTTATCCCTGCATAATACTTGTATCCCTATGTCTTTAGTTTACAACGAATCAAAAATTACCTCATTTAGACATCTACAGCAAAAGTTATGCCCAAAATACCAAAGTATGTCTGTGCAGGAATAACCAACTTTTCGGACTGGCTACAAAACTTAAGAATAATTCTTACGCAAGAGAAGAAGTTGTATGTTCTTGATACTCCCGCTCCATCAGAACCTTGTTCAAATGCAACTGATGATTGGGAGAAATATTAGCGTTATATTGATGACGTTGAACAAGCTACATGTGTGATGTTAGCTTACATGTCTCCTGAACTTCAGAGGCAGCATGAGAACATGGATGCACCTACTATGATATTGCATCTTAAGGAGTTATTTGGTACACAAAGTAGGGTGGAGAGATATCAAATCTCTAAGGCACTATTTCAATGCAAGATGACAGAAGGATCTTCAGTCAACCTTCATATGATGAAGATGATTGGGTAAATTAAAAAATTGGCCCAATTAGTTTTCGTCATGGATCACGAGTTAAGCGTTGATCTGGTGCTGCAGTCTCTGAGTTTGAGCTTTTCACAGTTCATCATGAACTTCAACATGAATTAGAAGGATATGGCATTGCCTAAACTGTTGAGCATGCTTAAGACTGTGGAAGGGTGCCTTAAGAACGAACTCAGTTCTGTACTTATTGTTAGTTCTTCTAAAAGCAAGAAAAAAGGGCTTTAAGAAGAATAATAACAAGAAACAGAAGACTTATACTAATGTAGTAAAAGCCAAAGGAGGTGTCAAGAAGAAAAATAATGACAAGGGCACATGTTTTCATTGCGGAGTCAACAGACATTGGAAGAGGAACTGTCCATCTTATCTTGCTAGCCTGAAAGATAAAAAAGCTTAAAGAAGTTGTCTCTTCATGTATGTTTATGATTGAAATCAATCTTTCTACTTTTGTTCCACATTCTTGGGTATTAAATACTGGTTGTGGTTCTCACATATGTAATAGCATGCAGATGTTAACAAAGAGTAGATCATTGAAGAAAGGCGAAGTGGACCTGCGAGTTGGTAATGGAGCAAGAGTTGTTGCTTTAGCTGTAGGAACTTGTAGTTTAACTTTGGCTTCTGGCCTTATATTAGAACTCGATAATTGTTATTATGTTCTTGTTATTACAACAAACATCATTTCTATTTCTTATTTGGATTTGAATGGATTTGTCTTTATAATTAAGGATAACAATTGTTCTTTTTATAAAGATGATGTTTATTATGAATCTGGATTGCTTACAAATGGTTTGTATGCGTTAGATCTTGAAAGGCCAATTCTTAACATGAATAGTAAAAAAAGAAAATTAAGTAACCAAACTTCATCTTACTTATGACATTGTAGGTTAGGTCATATCAATGAAACTAGAATCGCAAAATTACATAAAGAAGGATATTTAGATCCTTTTGATTATGAACCATATGAAATTTGTGAATCTTGTTTATTGGGAAAGATGACCAAACTACCCTTTAAGGGAAAGGGACAACGTGCTAGTGAGTTACTATAATTAATACATTCAGATGTATGTGGACCTATGTCCACTAATGCTAGAGGTGGATACTCATATTTCATTACGTTCACAGATGACCATTCTAGAGATGGTTATGTGTACTTGATGAAACAAAAGTTTGAATCATTTGAAAAGTTCAAAAAATTTAGACTAGAGGTAGAGAAACAAACTGGAAAAAGTATTAAGATACTTAGATCAAATCGGAGTGGTGAATACTTAGATCACGAGTTTCTTGGTTACTTAAAAGAGAATGAGATTCTCTCACAATGGTTTTCTCCTACAACTCTACAACATAATGGAGTTTTTGAGAGGAGAAATCGTACACTATTAGATATGGTACGTTCCATGATGAGTCATGCAGTCCTTCCTTCCTATATCCTTTTGGGGATACGCAATTAAAACCGCAATATATCTTCTAAATAGAGTGCCATTTAAATCGGTTGATAAGACATCATATGAGATACGAACTAGTAGAAGATCTGGATTATCACACTTAAAGATTTGGGGATGTGAAGCGTGCTATATCTGATAACCTTCAAGCTAAATCAGATAAATGCAAATTTATAGGGTATCTGAAAGAGAGTTTCAGTTATCAATTATATCATCCTATTGAGCAACAGGTGTTTGTCTCAAGACATACTACATTCTTAGAAAGAGAATTTATTCTAAAAGAAAGTAGTGGGAGTGAGGTAGAACTTAGAAAAGTTTAAGAGTCATAAATTCATATCGAAATGGAACAAGAACCTCAAGTTGATACAGATGATGTACAACCGAGAGTTTAAGAGACACACAGTCTGCGACGAACTAGTAGGATACGTTGTCCTCCCACTAAATTAGATCTACATATTGAGCATGGAAAGGGTAACGTATCATTCATACATGATGAACCTACTGATTTTAAGGAAGCAATGTCAGATATCGATTCTTTAAAATACAAGAAGCCATGAAATCTGAAATGGAATCCATGTACAATAACCAAGTATGAACTTTGGTGGATGCATCTGAAGGTATAGTACCTATTGGGTATAAATAGATTTTTAATAGAAAAACTGATATGGATGGAAATGTACATACGTACAAAGCAAGGTTGGTGGCAAAAGGTTACAGACAAAAACAAGGAGTTGATTTTGATGAAACTTTTTCACCAATAGCACTGCTTAAATCCATAAGGATTTTATTGGTTATTGATGCATACCATGATTATGAAATTTGACAAATGGATGTCAAAACAACATTTCTTAATGGGAATTTGCAAAAGGATGTGTATATGACACAACCTGAGGGTTTTGAATCCAAAGAATTTCCTGATCAAGTATGCAAGTTGCAAAGGTCTATTTATGGACTGAAGCAAGAGTCGCAGAGTTGGAACATCCGTTTTAATGAAACAATCAAAGAGTTTGATTTTACCAAAAATGTGGATGAACTTTATGTTTACAAGAAGGTAAGTGAGAGTGCAGTCATTTTCTTAGTGCTTTATGCAGATGACATATTCCTTATTGGAAATGACATTTCAATGCTTCAGTCTGTTAAGATATGGTTATCTAAGACCTTTTCCATGAAGGATATGGGAGAAGCAACTTATATACTAGGTATAAAGTGATAAAGTGTACATTTCTCTCTCACAGCGTACGTGTCCAAAGACACAAAAGGAGAGAGATAAAATGGATTTTATTTCATATGCTTTGAAAATTGGATCAATCATGTATGCGATGCTATGTACTAGACCAGCTGTTGCTTATGCTTTGAAGATAACAAGCAAATATCAAGCTAACAGCTATGAAAAACATCTTGAAGTACTTGAGAAAGACTAAAGATATTTTTCTGGTTTATAAGGAACTGAGCTGAGAGTTCAGGGTCACTCGGATGCTAATTTTCAGTCTGATCAAGATGATAGTAGATCACAGTCAGGGTATGTTTTTACTCTTTGTGGTGGTGCAGTTAGTTGGAAGAGTTCCAAACAACCAACCATCGCAGATTCAACAACTGAAGCTGAGTATATTACAGTTTCTGAGGCAGTAAAGGAAACAGTTTGGATCAAGAAGTTCATCACTGAACTTGGAGTGGTTCCTAGCATTGTTGATCCGATAGTAGTGTATCGCGACAACAATGGTGTTATTGCACAAGCAAATGAATCCAGATCTCATCAACGGTCTAAACATATACTCAGGAAGTTTCACTTGATCAGGGAGATAGTGGAGCGGAAAGACATAACATTGGAGCGAGTTCCCACTAAAGAGAATCTAGCAGATCCTCTTACTAAGCCATTGCCTCAAAAGAAACATAATCAACATATAGATTGATATGGTATTAGATTCATAGGGGATTGGCTTTAGTGCAAGTGGGAGATTGATAGTTTATTCCCTTACAGCCAATCAATTGGATGCAAATTAATGTATGACATTATTTTAAATTAGTGAAAAGGCTTTATTTATCTTTATGTATTAATTTAATTAATATTTTATGTTTTAATGCTAAAGATAAAATCCTTGAAATAATTACTGTGTAATTAAAATTATGACGAGATCATAATTATGAGATTCAATTTTCACTTATGTGTTATTCCTAAATGTTCCTAGTTGTAGTTTTATCAAGACTAGATATTGTTGAAACGGTAAAACTAACACACATTATATTTCTTTCTTATGAAGAAATTAATTGATCTCATAAATTAAAGTATAGAGATAATTAAACTAATGTATGAGTGATTATTAGAGAATAAGTCACTGAACTGACCCGATTATGAGAATTCCAGATGGAATATTACTTATGTGTATATGGATTATCTCATAATGATGGTTGTATAATTGATCCTTAGACTTGAGATTACCAAGGTATCTAGTGTGGAAATTACTATGTTTTAACGCTACTAATGAATCGTCCTAGGATAATTCAATCGATAGTAATTAGATACAGTATGAACCATATGTAGATAGTTGAGTAAGTCAATATAGGATTCGTCACTTTAAAGTAATTAAAGATAATATTCTACTGTTCTTGATTAGTAATTATTTATAAAATTCTCTGGTCAGAGTAAATTGATATTTGAAAAGAAATTTTCAAATTTTAATTATAAATCAATTACTAATTAGCCAACATGATTGGATGATAAGAAAAGACACTGCATCCATACTTTGTCCAATTACAATATTAAATGACAAAAGGATTAAATTATATATTATAGCCAGCATAGACAGGTTAAGTTAATCACTTTGACATTCCTGATATTTGGGTAATCATGACATGTTACTAGACGTCAATCATGATTTATGATTATAAATTATTTAATTAGAAAATTAAAGATAAATTAAAAGAAATTTAATTTACCCAATTCTAATTGTGAATTAGAATTGTCAATTTATTAGGAACCTAATGGGTCACACACCAAAGAGCAATTTGTGAAAGAAAAATCAATTTAATTAAGTTGGACTTAATTATAAAGTTTGAGCAATTTTGAGGATCAAATATGAGATATTTGATTTTATTAAAATTAAATTAATTAGAATTAAAATTTGATTTTAATTATAATTAAAGAGATTTAATTTTAATAAAAGACTGTTATGATTTTTTATTTAAAGGGAAGAGCTTTTTGGAAGTTAGCACTTTTTGTCTTCTACCTCTCAAATCAATTTGAGAATTGCTCTGTGGATACCATTAGAGGTTGGACAATTGAACAGCTCGTGATTGATCAATCAGAAAAAGTTTCAATGATTTTTACAACAGAAAAGCGAAGAAGTAACCATTTCTAGATCATTTTATGTTTATTCAAGTTTATTCAATTATCGGAATCCGCTCAGAATCTATAAAATTTTTTATTTTCCACTGCGCCCGTGATTTGGTCACAGTCAGATTCCAACAGATATTATATTTCGACCCAATTTGAGATGATAAGTTTGTTTCCCAATTAGGAATATAAAGATATAGAGTCTGGGTTAAACCCCAGGAACGTTGAGGGTTGAGGATCTGTCCAAGAGGATCCCTGTCCAATTCTGTCTAATAAGAAAACGCTATCGTATTGATTAAAATTGTACAGACTATTAAACTTGGACAAACGCCTGTGGGACCCACCCACAGGCGCCGATATTGAGCCAAAAAGGAGCCAGCTTTGGCTTTGTTATTCCTCAATGTTATTACAAAGCATCTCATTGATAAAAAATTTTGGTTTTGTGGTTTTATACTTATTCTTATTAAGAACAAAATTTAATGATATTGTTAAATATTATTAATAATTAAATAAATTTATAATAATAAGAATAATTTTAAGTA
>JAOQMQ010000002.1:1703554-1733911 GCA_027563845.1 Erythroxylum subrotundum | reverse complement strand
ATACTATCATTAAACAATTTAATAAAATTAATATTATTTATATTGAATAATATCATTAAACAATTTAATATAATATTATCCTAAATTTTGATAATTATAAGTTTTGATAAATAATATAATAAATAAATAATTTAATAATAATAAGCATAATAATAATTTAATAAATTAATAATAATAATATAATAAATAATTTAATAATAATAAGCCATGGCAAGTTCAAAATGTGTTTTCTAAGCCTTCATTAGCTTTCCACGGTGCCTGATAATTGTTTTCAGTTTTCTTCCATAAAAAGTCAGCAACAATTCAACATCTATCTGCAAAATCAATTAGACAGAATTGGACAGGGATCCTCTTGGACAGAGGATCTGCCCTCAAGAACGTTACCAGCAAATTACTATCCATTGAAACTGTCAGCTAATAGTTTTTGCTTCAAACTGGCTTACGTGAACGATCCTACACCGTTCACTTCTTAATTTGTCAATTTGTTTTACTAGAGTTTGATGCTTGAAAAGAAGGTGAGGCATGAAACACGCAACTTCTATGAAGAAAAATCTGTAAAAGAATAATGAGATTTGACATATCAGATTCATAGCTGGTGTGATGCACATAGTATTGGTGAAACATGGTCCTTGTTTCTTTTTCGAAATTTGGGCCCACGAGAGAGATCGATTATACTAAACCATTTTTCCGTGAAAGCCCGAATCCAAAACACGAGCAATGGATAATGACGGCAAATGGTTCGGATCTAATGCAGAAGTTGCATGGCCTACCCTTACACTTTACCTTTTCTAATGCTATTTTTACAAAGGAAGCTGAGATTTTTGAGTAAACAAAATGCACTGTCATAGAAGCTGAAAATACACGGATCCAAGACACACCTGAAATCGTTTTTTACTTCCTCGACATCAGTCAGCGCATGAACTGAATTGAAGTAAAGTGGAAACAGAAACTGATAATAGTGGAAAACGTGGGGGGACAGACAAGAGATGGCATGAGATTGAGACAGACACATCGTTTGCAGGAATCTATAACAAGATATCACGTAATAATGAGGATTGTGGAAATGTCTTCGGGATGGTACCTAAAATTCTGGATTGTCTAATGGATCCTGGGTGTCTGAATCGACTGTGGTCCAACTTCATTATTTTACTGGCTAAGAGTCAACCCTAAATCATTACTGTACAAAAATAAAGAACTGACACTTCCTTCTTCCTCAGTAGCATAATTAGCACCATCTTCACCTCAGACGCAGTGAAATGGTTTTCAGGTCTCCTGGTACAACTGACCTGTTATGTACTAAACAACTACCCTTTGGTCTGGTTTGGATGGGCCGTGGAGCCACTTGTTCGTACCTTTATTAATGTTAGGAGATAAGAAATTGGATGAATCACTCGATCAGACTTTCCTCTCCAACCCGTCCAACACAGTCATGCACATTTGTTTTTCTTTTTTGGTATGATTTCTGGTTATTCAATGATCTCGTCCTTTACTGGTTCTTCGTCAGGGGAAAAAAAATTTCAACTCGTTTGACAGAAAACCATCATTTCGTCCTATATGTCCCCTCCATCCAGCTTCCCATTCATGAAGGAGAAAGAAATGAAATCATAACTATAGATGGCAATTCAGGCTCAGTCTGATCGGTTTAATTCGAAGTTAACAAGTTAAACTTGTATTGATTAGATTCGGGTTTGCAGGCCTGACCTAACCCTCCATTTTATAAACTATTGCACAATGTAAAATCTTATCTTTGGCCTAACCCTTCATTTTATAAGCTGTTGATGTCAGGAATTTCACATCAGATAATTACGAGGGCATTCATGAATTTATAACAGTGTGCAAATTTCTTTTTCTGGATCTAGCTTTTGAGATTAAGTTAGGCATTTCTAACAATTGATCAATGTAAAATCTTATCTTTGGCCTCACCCTGCATTTTACAAGCTATTGCACAATGAAAAATCTATCTTTGGCCTAACCCTCCATTTTATAAGCTATTGCACAATGAAAAATCTTAACTTTTTAACAAATTAGAATGGATTAAGTTAATATTATGATGCACGATGTAAAATCTTATCTTTGACCTAACCCTGCATTTTATAAGCTATTGCACGATGAAAATTCTTATCTTTTAACAAATTAGAATGGATTAAGTTAATATTATGATATAAATGTCACATTTTCTTGATTTATTAGAAGCTGAGACAAAATTACAGTTAACAACATGAAAGATAAAATAGATGTTTAGTTCATGGCAATGACTAAAAACCTAAAAGATTAGATAAATAAAATTGTGTTCATAAATTGTTAGTAAATCAGCACTTGAGTAGAGTTAACTCGGTTGAGGACTCAGTATAGTCCGTTTGCCAACTCGGCCTTCCAAGGGTGAACTCTAGGTTAAGCAACACAGCTGGTGGTGAACAGGAGCTACTCTCCAACCTATCTTTCTCACTACTAAACACATGGAGGGCTTCCTTTGGACCGTCCTCCTCATCCTCCTGATAAAAGAAAAGAACATCAGCCATAGTTTTAGGTACAAACTAGCTAGTTTTTGTTTTTTTATTGATAAGTTCTGTACCTTGGTATGAGAAATATTGAAGTGAGAAAATGTCAAACCCTCGTCAGAATATGATCTGTGCTCGTCGTTTCTCTCTGGTGATGATGACCAAGAACCCCTGTTCAAGAAATTGGCAAGATATCAGTAATCAGTAAATCAGTGATGATGATTATAAATATTAAAAGCAGCAGAGAATGATGATCATACAGGTAAAAGAACGTTTATTACGTCTGGGTCCTTTATCTTCTGGTTTTTCATATTGTCTAGAGGTAAAACGGTGTTCCTGACTCTATCAACTAAAGACACGACTGTTCGAAGGGTGGGAATTGGGAATAACTTTGGGAATAACTAGCCTTTTTAGCCGGATTAAACTATGGCATTGAGATTTGGACCTTGACCTTAATGTACCCGCATAAACGGTGATGAAGACAAGGATAAAAATCTAATGTCTGTTAAAGCTACCAAGTAAAACACCATTTACTCACTGCCCTAGAAACCCTAGTTGAAGACCATTAAGATCTCATCTAAAGCAAGAGACTTTTAGGGGTCAAACCTGTTATGTTCCAGGAACAAGGACAAAACATATTGTTGACTCCATAATCAAGGCATTAACTTGTGTGAAACTAACCATATTGCTTTAAAGCATAGTTTGAGGATGGGATTTTTGATAGATTTCGAAATGATGGAGATGATAAGATTGCAGATACTGACAACAAGAAACAAGAACCAATAGTAGAGGGAAGGTAGCAGCAGTAGAAGCTAGAGCACTCACTTTTGGTTTTTCTGCAAAATCGGTAGTGGTGGTGAAGTTGGTGGTGGGTTGAGGGAACTAGAAGAGTTGTTGGTATCAGCTTTTCTACGAGACAACAGTGCATCCACATCAGGTGCTCTCGCCCCTACTAGCTGGTTCATACCCCCATCTGTTCGTGCTTGACCTAAAAAATACAATCACAGTTTCTGATGAGCCATGACTGTCACTCTTTATCAGAATTGTAGAAAAATAATTCATCTTGACTCAGGTCAGTCCAAGACGCAAAAACTTGCAGAAAGAAACAGTAAATGGGTTCATAAGTTTTGTTCACGCTTCCATCACTATACTAGAAGAAAAAGGAATAGCACTTGAAGGACAAGATTCTAATTTTTACCTGATCCTCTGTCAGTGCTCTTCACTGTTCTATACATCTGCATGAACATCCACATGAGAGAAAAAGAAAAAGAAATCAGAAAGGTGAATAATGCTAAGATTACTACTTTGTAGATGCCCTTTTGTCCTTACAACTTGTCTTACATTCCCATAGTCCCACTACTTGTTAATAATGGGATTGGAATGCATAGAGATAAACTCAGAGAAGTGGGAAATCTGAGTACGGGAATCTCAAAACTGTCTATCCATCCACACACAAGTTCAAAGAAATGAAGATTGAACACAGACACACAGTAACCCCACCTGCAAGTGACTCTTCACGTGAGCTAGGGTTAGATCCTTCACATTCATCAGCTCTAATACTGATTTTGGGGTTGCTCCTGCGACGTATGCCAGAGGAATAAGTAATCTTGTTGGCATTTATAAGTCGAAAGTACAGCTAAGATGCTTCCTTCCATAACAAACATGTAAAATTTGAGATGTGGAATATGTTTTTGTACTTACTTTCGTGACCACCAAGAAGCTGGACGGCATGAACAAAATGCGCATGGAGTGTTGTGGTCCATCTCATTCTAGGAGCCCTTATGCTTCTTCTCACACCACTGATCACTCTTCCATCTCTCTTGAACTCGCGGCCATAGATTTGAGGATGACGGTGGTAATGGTAGTGAGGATTTCTTGGAAGTTGCGGCGTTGGAGAACCCGAATCAACCATGTCAAATCCTAACCTCAAACTTGGATCATTTCGACCAAGACTATAACTCCTCTCTTGGTTAAAGAAACCATTTTCGTGACTCAAATCGCTTCCGCTGCTACCAGAATCAGTAGTAGAGCTCCCATCACTATGCATTGCTTTTCTATTTAACCCTCCAACATAACCCACTTCCTTTACTCCACAATCCGAAACAGATGGCGGGCTGATCTGCAATGAAAGATCAGGAAAAGTAGCCGATGCAGTTCTCATTACGGGGTTAGAGCTCGGAAACATGAGGGATGAGGAGATCTAATTCAGTCAAGCCTGTTTAGGAGCAGTAGAATACAAATGAAAGTGAAAAGGAAAGGCAAGAACTAGTTAAGAACCTTGGAGGAAGAGCTATGGGGGCGAGTGATAGATGAAAAGGCAAGGAAGCTGTAATTGTATGATTATATCATGAGTGCCTTATGATTTGCATGGAGGTTGAGAGAGAGGGGAGTAAAGTAAAAAAGAAGCAATAGGGTCCTTTTAATAGGATAGCTAAGGCGTAGTAGATAGAAGATCGGAGGAAAAGGTACAAAGAAAGGTTAAGCAATTGCAGACAGAGTACTAGTCAGATTATCTATAAACAAGGCAATAAAAAGATGATGATGATAGTAACAAAGTTTTTCCTAGGGATGATAGCTTAAAACCAAAAGTTAGCGAAAAGGGTAAGTTGAACTTAAGAACACAGGGAACGAAAAGGAAAGCAGCAGAGAGAGATAAATGGGGAGTGCTTTAACAGGAAAACAAAAATCAGTACTGTTCGATGGAATATTTGGAAGAGAATTTAACTGAGTCTTCACTTTCTTGCTGCCCTTTTCCAAGCTCCTCCAGGTTGATGGATTGCGACCTTTTTTTTTTAATCTTTCATTAGGTTTTATTTTATATTTATTGTGATCTCTAGGCTTTTTGGCCTTGAAAGGAATATTCTCTCTTATACTTTGTGAACTAAATTATGTTAGGACATATATATATCTTTTTATCTTTTGAGCTTTTTTATTGTAAAAAATAACAACTTAACATAATTAAGTTATTTCACTTACCAATATAAATAAATATTTATCTCATATAATTGTATGTCTAGTAGGGCGAACATTAGTGCACAACGTTTCTTGTTTTGAGAAATTTGGAAGAGATTCATCAACTGTATGCAATCTTTTCTTTACATTTAACAAAAGTTGTTTCCGTGATTTGAACTCGTATCTTTTAAGTCATAAAAGAGTAACCTTACAATTGTATGTCTAATACTAGAAAATAAAAATGAAGATATATTTAATGTTTTATTTATTATTAAAGTTATTCAATATAATTTATTTTCATTTATAAAAAAAATTTTAAAGGGAATTCGAGGAAATTCGAGTCGAGTTTAAGATTGATCACTTTTATACTTAAAATGCATTTTAATTTGAAATTTTTATCACCTTTACATCCATTCAATAAATAACTCTTGATTTAAATATAATATAGTAATGATATCATAATTAATGCATTTTCATATGATAACTAAGCATAAATCTAAAATACAACAAAAAAGAAAAACTGAGAGTTTCAATTTATTAAAGAGGATTTTGAGAATACTTGGTAAGAGTGGTATACAATATGTTCAAACGATTTTAAGGGTTTATCCTTTGAAAATTACGAACGTTAGGGCTTGATATGTAGTTTAAATTAATGTTATTACGTAGATCCCTATCCTCGTAACGTGAGATTAAGGTTATTCCATTTCACAAACAAGCATTGACCCACACGTTTGTTGTAGACAAAAACGGAAAAAGATTTTAAAAAAAACGATTCTAAGAAAAAGTACTAAACCTTCTTGTTTATTGCCAATGGAGTGTACCTTAAACACTTAGCCTAAACCGACCATTTGGTTGCCAGCTAAGCCTAAAGTCTAAGTCAAACAGTGTCCGACTCAACATATAAGACTGGTCTAAGTCGTCTTCTTATTTCTTAATTCAGTCGCGGACACGCACGTAGGAACTTTGCCAATAAATATCGAGCTGTACACGTGCGAACCTCACACTCTAGCCATAGGAATATAGGGTTTTGATTACGCTAAGAAATATAAATTGATAAGAGTAGAAGACATAGAGTTTTATTCTAATTTAAGAAATTTCAATATTTTTTAATTATTTAATAAAAATATAGAGTTTTACTGTAGGTTGAGAGAATTTAAGAAAATTCTTTAATTTTTTAAAAATTATAATTTTAAATTTTATTTAAATAATAATAAAATATGATCTACATAAATATCATTCCTAAATCAAATATTGTTTATATTATAATTCAATTTATTTTTAAAATTCAAATCAAACTTATTACATATGATTTAAATTAATAATTTGAAATAAAATCAAATTTATTTAACGTTTGCCAAAATTAATAATTAAATTAAATTATTATATATTATATATTCTATTTTGATATTAGTTTAAATTTTTTAAAATTCAAAAATAATAAAACTAAAAATAATAATAATTTTTACTCTATATATATATATAACGTAAGAGGACCGAGAGGTGTCACTACTCACTAAGGTCTCGGACATGCCACTCTATCTGCACTGATTTCTGAAACTTCATACCCCACGCGCTTTGCTACTCACCCCATGTCAGGTATGCAAGGATAAATATAACACTGAATATTTATGATGTTATGTTGTGACCTGTGAACAGGTCTTCCTCTATTTTTTCACTTAAAGAATTAAGTTTTAGAAATGAGTCAATGAATGTTTCAATCCAGTTGGTCTATACCTTTTTACTCTATTCAAATAAATTAAATGTATAATTTAAAAAGAGTTAATCTACTTAATAATTCGGAAAAAAATATTTTGAGAAGTTCTTTTGAAATTAAAAGTTTCATTAAAATCATATAATCATTTTTTGGATATTAATTAAATTTTAAAAATATTTAATGACCTTTTAGTCATATATTTATATTAATTATTATACAATAACAACAATAATCTAATAAAAGTCCCCGTGAACGTTGAGTCTAGGGAGATAAAAAACATGCAATTTTACTCTGGTCGGGAAGTTGTTTCTATTAAACTTCCTCTCACATTCACAAGCTCGTTTGAGAGAGCTCCTAAATATAGGATTTAAAGAGGTCTAAAAATATGTAGCTTTCTTTTTAAGTGGTAGAGAATTTATTTACGATAGACTACCTCTCTTCTCCCACACACGCGATCGCGACCGCACACATACACACACAATCAAAACTCAATTACAAGAAAATTTTTTAAGTTACGTAAGGGAATGCTTATATTAAATAACTAAAGGGGAAAAATTACGTATAAAAGGATGATACTAATCACCAGACATTAAGTTTTGAAAAAAAACACGTCACCAACAAGTTCCAACAAAGACTTATTATTCTTAATTACTCCATTCCATTTTTTTAGTCTTCCTTTCTCTTCTTATAATCCTTAAATACAATTATACCGAATTCTCTCACTAAAATGTTTGAGAGTATCTTTTTAACATATCCCAACTACTTAATTTTTATTTCTCTTAATTTCTTACTAATATTGGTCGCATTTAATTTGTCTTTTATTATAATATTTATGATTTTATCCTTTCTAATAAAGTTATACATCTAACATACCATCTTTATCTCGTTAATTTAAATCATAAATTTTTAATATGTTAATGTAGGACGAGTTTTTGCAAAAATTCTATTAAAAATTTAAAATAGACAGAGAGACGTTTGTTTATAAAGAAACATTAAAGAGGAAATAAATGTTTGTACATAAAAAAATGAAGAAATTTATAAAAATGCCACCAACAAAGAGGGCTGAGAGCGTGTAGAAATAGAGCGCGTGGAACGGTAACCCCCAGACCTAAGACGCTCAAATCAGGGGAGACTGTCTTGTCCAATTTATAAAATTATCCTCATCCCAATATGCTCGTCTCGATGTCCAAATATTCCACGGCCAAGCCCACCTGTCGACCCCCAACCGCGCGTGGAATAAAAACATCCCATATTCCTCGGCGTCAACATGTGGTTCTGGTCACGTGACTTATGGACGTGACCTTGTCTAGGTCCATATGACACATGCTCTCTCTCTCTCTCTCTCTTCAATCCTCCATTCCTGCATAGAGCTCGCAAACCCACGAGTCTCCGTTTTGTTTATTAATCTTAAATTCTTATTATTATAAATAATAAGAACAATAATAGTTTTCGAAGCCATGGTCAGCGCCTGATGCGCTCTAGATTCTCCGGGAAATGGGTTTCCCTTTTTTAATTATATTTTTGCCTTGTTATGGGATTTTGCTTGTTATGTGGAATATGCGGTCAACATGTCCCCCTGTGGCTCATCTCCGGTGTTGTCAATTGCTTTGGCCCGCTCTATATTCCATATTCTCTGTGTTTGTCTTATGAGAACCAACTTGCGTTAGCCTGCACATAGAAATATTTATTTATATATATATTTTAAGAGATAATTAAATCCTGAATAAAAGATACATAACTTCCTTATAATTTTAGAAAAATCTTTATCTTTAATTATTTCAAATTTTTTATTTAATAAGATGATGACTTGTTGGGATCTTCTTGTCCAAATGTGGAGTAGATGTTGATGCATATTCTGTCTGGTGAGAAGCAATAAAATAGTGGTGAAAGCATTTGGAAGAATATTAGCTTCTTCATGGTGATTCGTGAGATGAGAATAGAGGCATGTGTTGGCTTGGAAGTTGGGCCTTTTTTCACCTTCTCCCACTCATAATACTAATATCTATCCAAAGAGAAGACAAAAAAGAAAAATAAAGGGAAGGAATCACCGGAATCTACGCCGTTTAGGCTGACGTGCACCACCGGTGACATTAGATCACGTTTGGAATATTGAATAGACGTGAATGGTGATATATATACTCTTCGTATGGATAACTCATCCTCGTAGGTGGTCCAAGTCCAACCCGTCCCTTAGCAAGAAGACAAAAGAGTTCACATTAGTATCCATATTACGGTCGGAGAAAAGTCAAATCTCAAATTTTATTTTTGTCAAATTAATTTTAAATAATTTTAGATTATCTCCATCATTATAACAACGCAGCAAGTTTTATTAAATATTAAAAGCCTAAAATGTTAGTAATTAGAGCAGCCCGACCTCTTCCTGCTATTGCCGCACTTGATTTGTCCCTATTTTATTTCATTTTGTTTTTTTTATAAAAGTTCACTTTTAATATTCGTAAAGAATAAAGAGAGTCAAAGTAGAGTCACTTTTTTGCTTTACGCAAGACTTATAAAATATTAGGAACCGATTATGATTAGAGTAAATTTGATTAATTTTATAAAACAAAAAAAATTAAGAGAGAATTTTTAATAAATTTAATAAAAATAGAAGTCTGGCAATTTATTTATACTTAGACTACAAAATATAGGATTAAAATAGATTTTTTCTTATTATATTTTATCGAAAAATATATTTATATCTAAAGGATTATCTTAATTTTTATATAAATAATACTAATTTTATTACGAGAACATTTATATAGGAGACACTCTCCAATACACTTGAAGTAAATATTATAAGATTAAAATAATTTATTATTATTATTATTATTATTATTATTTTAGTGAAAATTGTATTTGCATTAAAGGGGTCATCTTATTTTTTTACATAAATAATACTATTTTTATTTTACTTATTTTAAAACGTGAGAATTAGATTTATTTAATGCATTCATGAGTAGGATCACCGCTTCCCACGCGCCACCACTCGAGCTCTAGGGACCAGTGCATCCATCACTGAACCGAATGTGTCAAATATCGGCAGGAACAAGGTTAGATGTGAAACAAGTCAAAACCTAGCTAGCCCTAACTCTAAGTCTTCTTCAACTTTTCTTGACACAAACAAACAATTCCAATCTTATCTTCTAGATTTTTTTAATATTTTATTTATTTTTAAAATTAAAATTTTCAAAAAAAATTCTATTAAAAAAATATCTAATTAATATAAAATTTTAATATAATTATTTATTATACACATAGCAAAATATGTATAGTTATTCTTATTTAGTTTTATTATTTTTTATTTTTTATTTTTTATTTTGTAGGGAACAGAGATAGTGGAAGTTAAGTGTGTCTCTGCTGTTGGACTGTAATACAATTGAAAGTGAAATTTCTTTTGTAAGGTGTAAACAACTTGCACATTATTTACGCCACCGATGAGATGTGGTGAAGTGAACTGAGCTAAGCTGAGGTGAAGTTGATTGATAGCTGCCTAACTCCTACAACCATTAATAACCTAACCAGTAACCAGTCACCAGACCCTTTTACGTGGATATCTCCTCCCTCTCTACTCATTTACACCAAGACTGAAGACTCGGAGACCAGTTTCTTGGGAGTTTGAATAAAAATCTATAATGGTACAGAACTGATTTGTAGTCCTGAAAACAGTGAGCTGAACTTTGACAGGTCGTGTGCTCTTGGTCTAAGAGCACTCATCATCATCCGTCTCCGTCTCTCTGCTACCAAAAGAAAACAAAAAGAAGGATCAAGTCTGGTGATTGTTTTCTACTCTCTTCGTCGTCAGTTGTTGTTATTATTATTATTATTATTATTATCCCAGAAATTTATATAATGATTGGGGAGGGAGGGGAGTAGATTATCTGTCTGTTTTAACCTTATTTTCATCTCAAAACTACGTCGTTTTAACCTAAATAAGATTAGCACAGGATATTTATGACAGAGGAGAGAGGGACCCCATTTGCAGGCAGAGCATGTGCCTAGAACCAGTTCTTGTTGGAGATTTCTGAATCCCCACTAAGAACTTTGGAAAACTGGACTGGTCCTAGTAGTAGAATTGCTCTATTTTAAATCGCACCCACCAAAATAGGCAAGTACGCATGAGTAAGTTTGAGAATTGCGTGTAAATTTCTGCAGGTTGATGCTGACATTGATGGTCATGAACTCGATTGTTCATTAAAAGAAAGAAAAAGGGGGGTAAAATAATTATTTAATGATGCAATTTAAAAGTGAAAGACAAAAATATATAAACTTAATGACATAATTAAGAGCTTTTAAGTGTCATAATATATCTCTTTGTTTCAATAATTAATTATAAAAACTGAAACAACCACTGATTGTCTTCAAGTTGCTAAGTGATTTCTTCTATCGTTTTCCCATTTTAGTGTTGGAAGAAGAAGGAGAAACCATCTGTGTCATCACCTTTTGGATTTTATGCCTACAATTCCTAATAACTATTTTTTTTTTTTGAGTACAAAGGTTGCCAAAATTAAGTCATAGCTCTAGCAAATAACGATCCTTGTGCATCGCGACAAAGCAGCTCCTGGACCCCAAAAGGCGGCTCCTGGAGGACATGAAGATCTGGACTGAGAATGCTGGCAAAAGACGCCAAACGGTCGGCACATCGGTTCCCCTCCCGAACAACATGCTGGAGACGAACCTCCCAAGGCCTCCGTAACAGCTCCTGGATACCTGTCACCAAAAAAGAAAGCTCAGTTAAACCGCCGCTAAGATCATTAATAAGAGTAATGGCCTCGGTGGAATCCACCTCGGCAACTACCCTGCGTTACCCCCTGTCTCAAGCTAGAGTGAGGCCATGGAGGACCCCCCAGAGCTCTGCCGACAAAAGCGTACCCCTCCCGAGATTGTGCTGGAAGCCACCACACCAGTTGCCATGCCAATTCCGGAATAATCCCCCGACCGAAGCGATAGAATCACCAAGCTTCACCGCACTGTCCGTATTGAGTTTGACCCACCCCCAATTCCTAATAACTATTATGTTTGTGGAAGGCAAGGTGCCTTTCTTAAAAACATACTCGTGACTCTGTCGACACCTTTCATTCTCCTGGTACTTGTGGTCCACGTAGATTTTTTTATGCCTTTGTTCAAAGCTTTTTATGTATTATCACCTTAGTTTTGACTCCTCTAACATTTGCTAGTGTAAAATATGCCTTTTTGGGTTGTCATTTCTCAAGCTCCTCGTAAATGGAAATTGGCACCAAAAAAACTTTACCTAAAGATCAAAGCCAATATTATATATAAGAATTAATTATGTAAGGATATATGTTATATATCTAAATAATTAGTATTAGTATTATTTATTAATTGAACATATAAGATATTAATTAGATAATAACATGGATTTAAAAGTTACGTGGATAATTTTTTAGTTGAAAAAGAATCATATCTTATATTGAAATCTATTATCATGTTGATAATTGAATTGTATTTTACGTGAATTTTGTGGATAGCATAATAAGAGAATTTGTTTTGTGTGTGGGTCAAGAGCTTTTGAGAGTTAGAGTCGTGTATGTTTCTATGACACAGCAGAAGTGATTTTCGTGTATGTCTGTGTGACATAGCATAAGGCAATTTTGTACGGGTGTGCAATCAACAGTACAGTGGGCGTAAAAAAACGCAGTTTATGTGGCTTTTAGAGTCTTGCAATTAAATGTGCACTGAGCATTAAAGTGAATTATATTTGTGTGCGTATCAAGTAAGGCACTTAAGTTGTGGCATAAATGGAAAGCTTCTGAAGGTGATGGTTTAGAAAAGGAGAGTACGATATTCACCGTAAGATAATCTCATCCTGTTCAGTTCAAGAAAGTTTTAAACGTGTTCTTGGGAAGCAACGTCAACAAAACGGCCCTTGACTTCCAAGTTTCTGGAATTTTCACTTCCTTGTCTTTTAAAGTGTTTCAGGATCTTAGGCTTCTCGCAGAGCTGTGAATATGTCCATGGTTTTCACATTTATTTTTGGTAGGCTGCGCAATTGATGTGGTGAAGGGTATGCTTCAGTAAATTATTGTGTGGAGGTTTATTTGTTGGATCTATCTTGCATGAAATCTTTATGCCGCAGCTGTAACTTGGATCTTAAATGTGCATGAATCAACCTATTTTGTGTGAACAATTTTTTGATCTATTTCAGAGGAGCTGAACTCGTAAGAAAATTGTTATTTTTCTGCCTCAAGTGTTTTCTGATTTTATTCTTAGTTGATTCATCACTTGAGTTATTTTTTATTAATTGTCTTTTAATTAAAAAGAGTGTTGAGAAAATCCTCTGATAAAGTTAACACGAGTAGGTCGTGTTATTGGTGTAAAATTCTTTCACGGGAAGTAAGGTTGAGACTTGAGAGATAGTGTCAAGGGTTGAGTGATGTCGGCTCAGTAAAGCCTTGGGTAAATCTATTGTACTTGTCAAAGTGATTAAGCTGGGTGAGGGCTCTGCAGACGTAGTCAAGGTGTGCCGAATTACGTTATCAAATTTTTGGTGTTTTTTTTATTATTTCTTTTTTATTGCTTTTGTTCTCGTTTGTGCTAGAGACATCCACGGTAAAATTAAAAAGTTTGCGAAATTATTACCCCCTTCGGTTTTTCAAATTATAAAAAATAAACTTACCTAATTTTATAATTAACAAATTAAACTTTAAAAAATAGTACTAAAATATTTTAACCTTTTGTTTTTAATAAAAACAGTCTTAATGTTTAACTTTTTATTAATATTGTTCTTGGTAATTAATAAAATTTATTCTTAAGATGTTACTTAAATAACTTTTCAAAATGATATATATTTTAAATTATATAATAATTTATAATTTTATCTAATATTCTAAACAAAAAATAATGAATATGATGCCATTTGAGCTCTTTCAATTTAGATTCTTTTTGTGTATGTTTAGACAAATTTTATTTTCTTCGGGTAATGTCCTTGCACTTAGCTGCATGCTTGTGTTTATATAAACTTGGTCAAATATAGGAACAGCCAAATGTGCATTATACGCAGCAGGGTCATTATTAAAAAAAACACTACTAAAAGTCAAAACCAAAATTTAGCCAAGCATGAGTGGATCTTCCGTCCTAATTCAAGGCCCCAGGTTTTTAACTCTCTGAACATGCCACGTGTCCGATTTAAGTTCCAAGCCAGACATCCTTAGTGAACGCTTAGTTTTTATTGTCATAGGTATTAAATAACGAATTAGTAAAAAACAAGAAGAGGGCTTTTCTAGTTCAACTAGAGCCCACATTGGACCAATGGGTTGATTTGGGCTTTGGTGTTGCACACTTTTACTTTTTCCAAGTCCAACACCTAATTAAATGAATTCTTCAAGCATTTTTTATTTTATTTTTATCATTACGTAATAATTTATAAATTATATACCAATACAAGTAATCAATCTTAAAAAGTCTGTCTTTCGTGACACGGTTTTTTCTCATGTTTTCTCTCTAAATTTTGTCTATCCATCGTGACACGTTTGTTTTTTTGTTGAGTCAATGAAAGGAGCTATGGCTAATCTCTCTTTACACGACGCAGAGGAGGAAGGATGGAATCAGGAAGAGTTGGAAGGGGACAATACAGATTCAAATGAGAACTCGTTAGTTGGTATGTTTCTAGCAAAGGTCATTATTAGTACTGATGCTATGAGCAATGTTTTGGCAAACATCTGGAGACCAGTAAGAGGAGTTCATATTTCGAAATTAGGAAAAGGGAGTTTCAAGTTTAAGTTTTTTCATGAAGTAGATGTGCAAAGGGTTCTAGATAGATGTCCATGGACCTTTAATAAACATTTATTGGTTCTACACCATTTGAAGAAAGGAGAAAATGCAAGAACAGTTCCGATTAGATTTTGTGACCACTGGTCACAAATACATAAACTCCCTCGTGGATTTATGTCAGAGACAATGGCGAAGAGATTTGGAAATTTTGTGAGTAAGTTTGTTGAATATGATCTACGAGGGCTTATTGGAAACGAAGGGCAATATACGAGATAGACCTCTGTTTCGTAAGAAGAAAATTAATATGGTTGATGGAACAACGACCTATGCAGAATTCAAGTGAAAGGCTTTCCTTGTTTTGTTATCTTTGTGGGCTTCTTGGGTATGTGGATTTCTATTGTGATCTGAGAATGGAGAAAAAAGCTTCGGAACTTGTTTTCCAGTTAAACGATGATATTGTTGCTCCAATCCGACGAAATAATCCGATAACGAGTTCTTGGTTGAGATCGGAGGATGGTGAGAAGATAGTTAAGGAAATATATCAATTTGGGGGATTGAAGATATCACATCCAAATATTCATAATTCGAACTCCATTTTGAATAATGTTTCGGTTAAGGCAGCGGGAAAAAAGAAGTGCACTGATTATGGGACTGTTTCTGCTGATGTGGGCAATTTACTTGAGGTGGCAAATTCGGATGACATGGAACACGATTTGGCGGAAGAGAATAATCCAATGTGTTTTGATGAGGGAAAGCAAAGACAGAGGCATGCACGACCACAGGTTCCTCTCGTTTCTGGTAACAAGGATTCGATTGAAACACACCTCTTGCATAGCTTATCGCAAGAAAATTTACCAATGATAGGCACTGCTCAGCAGGCCAACCGATCACAATGAAGATCTTTAGCTGAAACTATCGGGGGCTTGGCAACCCTCGCACAGTGAGATCTCTGAAAGACTTAGTCTTTCGCTATAAACCTTCGATCATTTTTTTGATAGAAACTATGATTGAAGCTTCTCGTTTGGATAGTATAAAAAGGAATTTGGGTTTTGATTCTTGTTTTGGAGTGGACCGTCTTGGCAGAAGGGGTGGTCTTACTCTTCTTTGGAACAAGGTGGTGACTGTGACTCTGAGTTCTTACTCTAATAATTTTATTGATGTTGTTATTTCGGGTATGAAGGGTGGTAGTTGGAGGTTGACTGGCTTTTATGGCTTTCTTGAGAGACAAAGAAGAACTGATTCTTGGAACCTCCTCCACTGTTAGGCTTCTCAGAGCAATGACAAATGGCTCTGTGTTGGGGATTTTAATGATTTGATTTCGCCTATGGAGAAATAAGGAGGCGTTGAACACCCTAATTTTCTTTGCTCGGGTTTTAGAAGTGCTTAACATGATGCTCATCTATTTGAGGTGCCTATATCGAGTTCTTTGTTTACATGGGAAAGACGTATTGGTATAAATACTATTGTGAGGGAAAGGTTGGATCGAGTTGTGGCCACTAGTGATTTCCTCAATCTTTTCCCGGACTGTCTCTACTTTGCAACTGTCACTACTGTTTCGGATCATATGCCCCTTATTATTGATCTTGAGAAATCGTTTCATGCATGGAGTAGGAAGAGGTTTAGTTTGAGAATTCATGGCTTCTTGAATATGATATTATGAATGTTGTGAAGGAAGCGTGGAGGGAGCCAGGTTTACAATGTACAATGGATAAAAAGAAATCTTGTTGTGTGGCATTGGAAAAATGGGGTGGTAGGCTTAATCAGGATTTAATTAAAAAGAAAAAGGAAGTGGGAGCTGAATTGGAATTACTTTTGGGCAGTAACATCCATGATGATAATGTCGAAGTAGGGAGATTGAAGGCTGAATATAATCGGTTACTTGAGCAAGAAGAAATTCGATGGAGGTAGCGAGCGAAGGCGTTTTGGTTGAAGGATGGGGACAGGAATTCTAATTTTTTCCATTCCCAAGTTAATGTGAGAAGGAAAAATAATCGAATTAAAGCCTTGAGGGATAGTTTAAATAACCTGGTGTCGGATCCGAAAGGAATGCAGGAGATAATAGGGAGATATTTTTCAGATTTGTTTAGTGGAGGAGAGGCAGATTATAGCTGGGTCGAAAGCACTGTCCAAAGCCGTGTTACTTAAGAAGACAGCGAGCTGCTTCTAGCTCCATTCTCGAAGGAGGAGTTCAGAGCTGCAATCTTTCATATGCACCCGGATAAGTCTCCTAGCCCGGACGGATTAAATCCAGCCTTTTATCATAAGTTTTGGGGGGTGATAGGAGATGATATTGTCAAAGACTGTAATACATGGCTTGTGTTAAGTACCTTTCCTGCTACGTTGATTTATACCTTAGTTGTTTTAATTCCAAAAATTGCTAATCCTAAGCATGTGAAACATATCCTTCCTCATATTATTTATGAGTACCAGCCTGCTTTTGTCCCAGGGCGGCTAATCTCTGATAATGTTTTTGTTGCCTTTGAATTAATTCATGGGATGAAAGCTAAAAAAGGGTTTAAAATCAAGGATTAATTGTAAAACTTTACTCCGAATTTTAAAAAGCAGTGTTAAAATATTTCAAATTTTAATTTATAAAAAATAATCCGATATTAAGTTTTTCGTGAAATAGCGAGCCATGTCATATTTATATGTTTATCACGTAGTATCAACATAGGATAGTTCTATTACGTATGAAATTTATTATTTAATAAATTAAAAGTTTAGTAACATTTATGAAAACCTTAATCTATCATATGCGATTTTCACGTAACAAACATTTAAATATAACATGATTCGTCACTCAATTTAATGTAAAACTTAATGTCGGGTATTTTTGTTACAAATTAAAAGTGATAATAGTTTAGTGTCAAATTTTAAAGTTCAAGAACACACTACTTGAAATATGAAAATTCTTAAAGAGCTCCTTTGAATCACTTGCATTGGGGCTCATATGTCACGGTCTTATGTTGAGCCCATTTAAATGCGCGGTCCGGTCCATGTAAGTGAGACATCGCGTCTGACAAGTCGGTTATGACAAAACGCGGGCGTTCGTGTCGTTTGGTAGTTGCTAACAAGTGAACAACGTACAACTTTTCCTCTCTTGATTCCGATCCGATCGGATTTTACTTCACTGCGAGTGTGATTGAGACAGAGATGACGGTGTTTCACTTCTTCAACTGTGCGATTCTGACCTTCGGTCCACATGCCGTCTACTACTCGGCGACTCCACTGTATGTACTTTACTTACGGATCTTCCCATGGGTCTCTTTTCTTTGAAATACTCAATCTTTCCAGGGTCTAATGTCATCTTTTTTCATATGAATGCTTCACAGGTCTGAGTACGATACGCTTGGCACCTCTATTAAGTCGGCCCTTGTCTATCTGGGCACAGCTTTGGTTAAGGTTAGCAATCAATTATTGGAAAGAAAATTTTCAGTTTTGTATTTTCATAGCTTAATTTTGTCTAATTTAATCCCATTTTTGGGTTTGATAGCTTGTTTGCTTGGCAACTTTTCTTAAGGTGTCGGAAAATGACAGCTTTGATCCGTACCAGGTTTGTATTTTTCCGGTTGAGATCTGTGGATAATCTAATTGGTTATGCACTTGTAGTTATATTTTCGATGTTTTGAGTTCTCTTCATATTGTTATGAACTGTTTGTGGTCCTTTACTAACAAGCATCTTCTCCATTTAGGAATTGTTGAAAGCCCTTATTGGTTTTATAGATGTTGCTGGACTATACTTTGCATTGACCCAGTTGACTCACCGCAACATCTCTCAGAATCATAAATTTCAGGCTGTGGGACTTGGTGAGTGTTACTTGATGAAAATATTTAACTGTTTTAAATAGTGTTTGTTCACGGTGGTCTAATGTAATTAATCGGAATCATACACATCTCTTATTGTGTTTGCGAATGCTTTCGAGTTTTAGTTTGCCATGTTCATTTGATAACTGAAAAGAATGATTTTCCTTTCTCTATCATCTTCAAGGTGGATATATGCAGCCTTTGAATTTTGTTTAATTTGTGGGAGATGTTTTATGATAATAATTTAAAAAGCACTTTGTGAATCCTATTGGTTTTCTGTTTATTTTTCAGTAGGTATGGTTTCTGGTTCGGTTTGTTCAATAATTCAATTAGATGCGTAATTGGTAGAACTTGGAAATCCTGCTGATGGGAGTTCCTGTTCACGTGCCATCACTATTTGCTAGCTCTAAGGTTTCTTTTCCCTTAATGGCAGGTTGGGCCTTTGCTGATTCTGTTCTACATAGACTGGCACCACTTTGGGTGGGAGCTAGAGGACTAGAATTCACTTGGGATTACATCCTACAAGGTCTTGAAGCTAATGCGAATCTGGTATGTTTATTCTGAGAATTTATATTGTGCCCACTATTGTTGTTGGTGTAGAATTCTGCTTGAATTTGTGGATTCACGCAAATGGCTGTAACTTGAAAATGAAAACTGTTGTTTTACTTGGTTTTAGGAAGAAAACTATATAGGTCAATCTGGAGATGTTAGCACTTGGGTGGGTTTTTGTGGTTGAATAATTTGGTTGTCCTGACTGTTTCGTACATCCTATCTGTATACAGGTGTTCAGCATATCACTTGCAGCATTGGGATCTCTGATTTGGCTTCGTAAAAACAAACCCAAGACGTTGATTCCGATAATATATGCATGTGCAGGCATTGTTGCAACAATGCCTTCCATCACAAGGTCTGAACAGTCCATCCATCTCACATCATCTTTCATGTATTTGTGAATGTTATTTCGAACCCTAGTTTTCTTTTCTAGGAATAATTTTCCAATATCTAAACTATGTTTACTTGCATAAAAGTATTTAAGATCAATTTGCATCAAATACTTTGTGTATTGTTAAGAGTTCTTATCTTCTTTTTATTCAAACTATGTGTCTTGGATTGGACACCATATATGCGATTAAATATTAACTCAAAAGATGATTGTCTTGAAAAGGATTTTGCTCTCACTGTAGTTGTACTTCATTATGTAATTATCAAACTGCAACTTTTTCCTTGTCAATGTATTAATCTTTACGAACATCCTTGTTCTTGCAGCTACTTAAGGAGAGGACTGGGATGGCATTTTCCGAAAGTTGTAGGCTTTGAGCTTTTCACCTCTCTGGTGACGGCATTTATTAGTTGGAACCTCTTCTCTGCATGTCAGAGGCCATCTTCCTGAGAAAGCTGCCCTGATATCTATAAACTGGAAACTCAACTGATATATTGAAATTTTCATTTAGACGAATTGCGAGTGGAAAGTGGAAACTCCTTTGTTTTTCCTCTGCAACATATTAGTCTGATCTGTTGTAGGAACTTCAATAGATTCCATCACTGTAATTGCTTAGAAAAATTTTCCATTGTTTTTGCAAGTTTTTGTGGAGCTCATGAAGAATGAATCCATATATTGAAAGTGAGAGGTTTAGCATTGATTGTACACATATCAGAGGTGTATATGAATCATAAAGGATCGGCTCTACCTCTAAAATGGGTAATCTCATTCAAGGCAATATGAAGCGTTGACTCTCACATGAAGCTATATGGTAATGATGTGCTTACAGAATTGCAAAATCAGTTCTCAGAAACAAAGATTAAAGTCGTAACAATTTATCTGAGAACTGACACGAGTCCCTAGTGATTACAGCACCAACCAACCAACTATTTACAATATAGATCGATCAGCTTCTATACGAGTTCCTAGCATTAGCAAAATACAAATTACAGGCGTGGTAAGGGGTTTCTGCAAAAATTTTCCACCGCCTACTGCAATGCCTCTCCTTGAAATGTTACAGTGGCCATTTCATCGAGTAAATTACTAGGCAACACGAAAGATTTGAACATCCAACACAAGACTGTCATTCAGAGGGCTGCCAGGCTCAAATAGGCATATATCGAACTCATTCAAGTTGTTATCCGTGACGAAATTCTTCCACCCAGCAGATAGGCCTCCGCTTTTACGGTACTTATGATACAAAAAATTGGTGTGCCAAGTATTCCCTTCGACACGCAGAATCACCTTATGTCGTGCCAGATTACTCAGATGTTTTACAACCCATGAAGCGGGGATTACCTGCGTGAATTATCACCAGAACATACAGTAAGCAAACGGTGCACGGCGATTGCCTATCAATTTCACAAGTGCCAGCGAGCTTAGCATGAAGCAAATGCTAAATTGAAAGACCGAAGAAGAAACATGAGCGCATCAAGTTTGAGTAATTGAGGAAGTATGTATACCATAAAAAATTTCCTGTAAACATGTGATGGCTTCATGACTACGACGAAGCCGTCATTTGTCATTACCGTTTGTGCCAATTTCAATGCATCCTGTTTCTTTTCCTCGCTCACAAGCCTTCCTCTAGAAGAACTTGGAAAGCTATGCACAATATCTAACAAATTTACACCAAAGTTATTGACAGAGAGAGTCAGTAAACAAGATGGTTTCAACGATCTCACCACAGCAAGTGCCTTCATGAGCCGTAAAACATTGACAAAGAAGACTAACATACTCCAAATAATGTACAAGTACAGCTATGAAACATGTTCTATTTATAATAACAAAACCAAGAAGTGTACCAGGTTTGGTCTCAGTTTCTTCATCAAGCGAACAAGGTTCTTCATTTTCGACACATTGGCTGACATGAGAAGGGTAAGGAAACTTTAGTTCCCTCTTGGTCCTTTTATTCGAAGGTTCTTCAGTTCTTATGATTTTCCCCACGCCAAAGGGATCAGTCACCGTAGTCTCTGTCGGTGTATTCTTTTTGAAAGTTTCGGAGGTGGCAGGCCTTCCAAATGGTGTTGTGCTATCATCATCAATATGAGTTTTCTCCACTGGAGAATTTAAATTGCAAGCAGAGGCAGGAACAAGTTCACTAGAGCTTTCTCCTGTTCCCTTTCCTGCGTGGCAGCCACTGCTGGATTCTCTATGTCCACATTTTCTAACGAAATAAGAAGCTGCCTTTTCGCACAAGCTCAACCCGTCAAAGATTAGGACGTCAAATTGTGAACTGCCATTGTACTTAAAGACCAATAGATCTTTCTCTTGCAGATAATTGTCCTTCACAAATTGATCCCAACCATGATCGAAATACAAAGTATCGTCATTTGTTGTCAGTCCAACTCTCCATGAACAGCCACTGGGACCTTTCAAAGTGACCATTTCGAGTAGTTTCTTTTTCATATTCCTAGAAAATTTTTCTGGGATTTCCTATAAGCAAAGGATGGTAATAATAGCAAGTCAACACCAAAGGAAGCATCAAGCGTGAGCCTGACCAATGGTTAAAGAAGAACACAGGTGGCTTAAAATATATTGAAGATGAATAACAAGTCATCAATCAAAGATAGCACACTTTCCCATTTCAATTTCCTCCAAAAGTTTAGGAATTCAAAACTGAGAAAGCCTTCCAACTTTTTTATCCAAAAACAAATTAGAAGGTGTATAAATCTCTCCCTAATAAAATAAGCCCAATTCACTTCCCCTGTACAATTCAAAACACGAGAATTCAGCCATAATCACATTAAACATAAGCAATGTATGTGAAATTTAAAAGCTAGATCCAGTATGATTGCTCCAAAATGGACAGTAAATTAGTAAAAGGAAAAGAGATGAAATTGACTTATACGAGACACACAACTTACAAGACGTTGATTAAAACCAGGACAGAGAAACTGAGAGAACTGAGTATACTGAAAATGGGTCCAGTAGATTTCCTCTTCCCAACTTCTGCAGGTTCTGCATGTTTCTTCCCCCATAGCTACTGACGTTAGACCCTTTAAAGATCAGTAAAAGATCGAATCTTTCTCAAAGATTGATACACAGAAACAAGAAGAATCAGCTTAATAACCAGAAATTAGTATTGCAATATAAGAGCGGCAAGTAAAAAAATAAACAAAGAAAAGCAGCGAACTTACCCAGCAAAACTGAGGAATCGAAGAAAGTAAGAAATAAGATAGTTATTACTGATTAATGGCCTTGATATGCTTACTTCCATTAACTGATTTTTTTTCTCGTAAGTATTCCAAGTAGCAGGGCATGGAGAGTGAACGAGTCTCTAAGACAAGACACTAAGACAAGACAGAGTCCTTAAACGATGAGCCTATATGTGACGTGTCGTGTCGCATGCGGGACCGTGGGCATTTGTGTTAGCTGAATATTAAAATCACTCGCGTGACAAGTATTCAATTATTAATTAGAAGTTACATTTTTTTTTTAAAAAAAGTGATGTTAATAAGAGATTCTTAATATAACATAAATATCGGACCTTTATTTATCCTTTTTTTTTCATTTTAAAATTTAAATCCTTTTGTAGTACTTGTCTCCTTAAAGTTAGGGAGCAATGTTTTAATAAATAGTCACAAGTTAATTTAAAGTTTAAAAGATTCAACTAGTGTCATACTGTTATAAAATTATATAAAGATTGAATAAAATTAAAGAATTTAAAATATAATTAAAAAAATTGTCCTTATATAATGAAGATTTTGAAGTTTAATTCAAAAAAGAGATTGTTAAATAAAAATTAATTGGTTTATTTTAGTTTATAAGAACTTATTAATTAATTTTTAATAACAAAAATTACTAAAGTAAATCGAACTAAAAATTAAAAATCGAAATGAAAAATTGGACAGTTCAAGATTTTTATAATTGAACTGACCAAGTCGGTTGAATTTTTTAATCATTAGTTGAGAGGAAATATACTTTATAAGAAAAGTCATTCTCTTTTTTTTATATAGTATATGGTATACAAAATCATTATCTTTTTTTACAATATATTTTATAAGAAAAATTATTCTCTTTTTCATACAAAAATTTGAATGTAAATTAAATAAATTATTATGTAATCTATCAACCATATATTTAAGATAATTGACTCGATAACAAACATATTTAAATTAAGTGACATTTTCAATCTAAAGGAGACTAATAATGAATTTATCTTAAATTTTTAAAATAAAACTTAACTAGTTAATATAATAGTCAAAAAGGTAATATGTTGATTATTTTCTAAATCTTCCCATTTTTGCTTATATTCTATCTTGGGTAGTAATTAAGAAAAACCTTTTTTCCCATTGCCAAATAAAATTTCTATTTTTGAGGACTTTGTATTAATTTATGCATCCAAAATGATGAATTTAATAATCTTTCCAAAAATTGCCAAGCTAATGAATCTCTATTGACAATAGTTTTATAAAATGATTAATTTTTAATAATTATATTTTATATTGGAGTAATTATAAACTGATAAAATTGCTCATATTTACAAAAGTTTTATAAAATGATTAATTTTTAATAATTATATTTTATATTGAAGCAATTATAAACTGATAAAATTGCTCCTTTGTGACCGTAAGATTCTAACTTCTAAGTCACATCTCTACCAAGTTAAAAATCCGAGCTTGCGAGAGGGAAATACGAATTTGTTTATCATTCCTAATTTCAAGGTGTTTATGATAAGTAATTAGGCCATATTTGATTAGGTGGTTACTAATGGAATTGAATAGAATATAATGTAATATTATTTCATCGTTTGATAGCAGGGTTTATAATAAAATGGAATAAAATAAGATGAAATGAGAGAGTTTTATATTACATCTCATTCTATCTTAAACAGTAAAAATAAGTTACCTCCAATTTGAAAAATTTAGGTTGGAAAACAACATTTAACTAAACAACATTTCAATATATTATATTATAAACTCTTCTACCAAAAAACTATATTACATTATAAAATCTTTTGTAATTTCTAAACAATAATTATTAATATTTTTTAATATTGCATTTGCTTATATTTCATTATTATATGAACCATTCTATTTTATTAAAAACCTGAAGTAAAATCAAATATAGCCTTAAACGATGGTTCAAGATAAAACATCAGGCATTAATGGCATATCGAATCAAGTGTATATCCATAATCTAAGACAATAAAGCCACTTCACTGTAAAATCCGAAAAGCTCAACAGGAGGGTAACTGAAACTATATAAACAGAACTTGCAAGTTCTTCCGAATATCAGAAACGCCTCCAATGATCGTCTTCTTCCCGTTGCAAAAAAGCATTCTTGGATCGGAGTAGACAAAAGAATCCAATACCAGCTGGCTTTTTGATTATTGAATTACCTCTCAAGGGCATCAACTACTCATGCTTCACAGATTGGATTACCTCCTCCTTGTCTTTGCCAGATCGGAAAATGGACACTTCGAAACGAATAGGCTCATGAATCGTTCCCTGGACAGGCTTAAACAAGCACACATCACATAGTCTCAACTTGTTTTCCACAGCAAAATTCTTCCAACCGCTTGTTAGCAATCCACTACCTCCACTCGGTGGACGTTTTAGTATGCATCTCCACTCTCTTTCCCCTACATGAAGAGCTACTTCTGCTTTTAATCTTCCATGGAAATGGGAATTCAGCCATCTTGCTGGTACCACCTGCAGAACATAAAACCAGTAGTACCCGGAGAAGCAGAACTACAACACATGCAGAATTCTGATATAAAAATTCATGTTGTTCATATACCAGACAGAAGTTTATGCGGATGTACGACGGCCGAATAACCACCACGAAGCTATCTTCAGTTGCTTCTGCATTTGCAGCTTGCAATGCCTTGTCTTTCTTGGAGTCAATTCTCATAGTTTTCTTTCCAGGCATTTCTGTTTCTTCATTAATTACTGTCAAATAAGTTAATAAGACCATAAATACAGAGTAGAAGTATTGCTTGTTCATGTCTCTGGATGCATCCAAGTAGCATTCACATTCATCTAACCAAAAGCCAAGAAGAAATAGTATTCCTGATGATACCTACCGGCCCTAGGCTTCAATTTGCACGCGTGAGAAGAAGTTTGCCTGGTTGCGGAATTTGTGTTCGACCTTTTGCTGAGAAACTTCTGTGATGGGGTAATTTTAAGTCCTGAATTGCTAGGATGGACAGGTGAACTGCAACCAGTTTCCTCTGAAAATGGGGTTTCCTGAGAGGAAATTTCCTGCATTTTTCTCTTTGCAGAGAAGACAATTAGATCTTCTGGATTCACACATTCTCCAGCAAGGTATGTAGCCTCCTTCTCACACATTGATTCTCCATCAAATACCAAGACGTCAAAGCAAGACGTACCCACATTGTACCGGAAGATCAGTAGATCACTAAATTCCAGAGAATGATATTTGGCAAATTCTTGCCAACCATCTTTTAGAAGCACACGATCATCATTCCTAAACAGTCTAACATTCCAAGCAGAACCGCTTGGACCTTTAAGAATTGCCATTTCAGATAGGACATTCTCTCTCATTTTGTAACAAAATTTTGAAGGAAGAACCTGCAAATTTAGATCACAATCTTTAACACCTAACTCCCTGACAAGGATGTTGTGCACTGAAACATAAACAAACACAAAAACAGGATCATAACACATTAACGTTTCGCTTTAAGAACTTACAAATTCCTCAGTAAACCCAACTAAGAAGTAGATTGACCGAAAATTAGTCCAATAGACGTCTTCAACACATTTTGCATTCACTCTATGGTTGTTTAATGCACCCCTTCTGCTTCCATCAGCTATATCTCCAGATTCTCTACTACTGATAACAAAGTAGGAATCTTCTTTCTCGCATTGGGTCTTTGTATCAAACACTGAGACATCAAAATGAGGATTCCCAACGCAGTACGTGAAGAGAAGCATATCACCATTTTGCAAGGAATGATCCATCACAAACTTGCGCCAACCATCTTTGAAAAACAAAGTTCCCTTCTTTGCACGAAGTCCTACACACCATGTACAGCCACCAGGACCCTTGAGAACCACATTCTGAGGTAATATATTTCTCAGATTGTTCCCAAATTTCATCGGCAGGGCCTGCAATCATGCCAGGCACGAAAAAACAATAATAAAAAGATACAAAGTACAACGATTAAACAGAGATCAGAAAAATCCCATCAGTTACGAGTTTAATCCGTGAAAATTTTGATGTTGGTCTTCGCCACTTTCATCTTATTAAATGTTCAGCTACTTGGACGGAACATGCATTTAGCTTTCTGAATTGGGTCATTTACATTTCTCCATCCTAATCCCTGCATGCAAAGAGACTTTCATTTTACTAAGGAATTATCGGCGCTAAACGTACCAGTTTGTCTTCAAAACCAGAGCAGAGACGTTGAAGGAACTTAATACTCCTGAAATGTTTCCAATACAAATCTTCAATCCATTTTCTACCATGATCTTTTAGTGTTCCCATCCTGGAGAAGACAATATGTAAAGCTCAAAAGATCAAAAATTGTTGGATACAAGAACTAAGCCACGGGTTAGCCTACTCAGAAAACTAAACGTTCCTAGTTTGGTTTCCATTTGCGGAACTCGATCATCATCCAAAGAACTACAGTATTAAAGTAAAGAGAGAGACCAGTAACATGGAAAAACGAGCAACTTGTCTTGTACCTTCCAAATATTTTCTGTCATTCTTACTGGTTAGTGGAACGGTGGTCAAACCTCAAAAGTGAAAAATGTAAGCGTACTGAACCACATTAAAAAAAATTGATTTAAAATTAATTTATAAATTTGATCATTACATCAATGATCAAACTTAATCGAATTCGATACTAAAAATTTAAATCCTGTCCAACTATAAATTAAATCAATGTGAATTAACAGATCAAAGTATGTTTAATTGAGTTTGAGTTTGGATACTAAAGGTTGGAGATTTGTATTTTCTCACAATCACAATGAATTGAACTCATCAAACTGAAAAACAAGAGAAAGCATATACATAGTCAATGCTATCTTCTTCAGACTGTTTCCTTGTATCACTCTGTTTGTAGGACTACATGTAACTCCTGCACTAATGTATGTTCATATGATCACACTCTACATGAAACTCAACAAGAGTTCTACAGAAACTACATTCCCAGTTACATCAAGAGGAATGAAGAAAAGAATATGTCCTCAAAGAGCAGAATATCGACACTGCAAAAACTAGGTTGCTGAACCACCTGGAACTAACGTCAGTACCTCCTCTTCGGCGAAAGAGGGTCGAAGAAAATTAGCGACGAATGCCCACATCTTGTAAACATCTTCAAAATTGGTTAAGAATCCAAGAGTTGCAGTAACAACCTCGACGCGATAGAAAAGACTTTTACCATCTTGACAGGCACTGGTCGTTGGCTTGCACAATTCAGTGGCTTGAAGGTCAGTGTTCCTGAAATGTTGTTTTGGGATGTCTACCATCCTTAAGTGGCTAAGAATGCCAATTCCTAAAGAGATTCCAAGTTTATCAGCTAACTTCTGAACAACTTCTGGGTGGATTAGTTGCCCTTTACTGCGATCTCTGACATTGAAAGCTACAGAAGCACCTCTTTCATATTTTATCTTGGGGCCATATATGTGTACCAGAGGCACTTCCTGTCCATCTGAAGATGGAAAACGAAGTTGAATTAAGGATGTCACAAGCCAGTTGATGAGATAACGAAGTCTGAGAGCAGTTTTGTTGAGTCCAAGCAAGTTGATGTGATCCAAATGTCTGCAAATTATCTCAGGCTCTTGTCTCCTCCACTCTTGCTCATCATCATAATCTTCATCACTGAAGAACTCATCATCACCAAGAGTAGTTGCAGATATATCCCTCTGCTCAAAATGACTTGAATTTTCTCTGTAGTTTTCTTTCATTCTAAAAGATATTCGGTGGCTCATGCTAACAACTCGATCAACCTCTTCCAAGCCAAAATACCTGCCTCTTTCTCTCCCTCCCAACAGTCGAAACTCGCCTTCTGTCTCTCTCCTTATAGCACTCTCTTTTGATTCTCGACTAATATTACGGCCAGAGGGACTTTCAGGTGCATCATGCTTAAGGCTAGAAATCGTGGGTATGAATCCATTTTTAGTATTGATCAACTTAGGATCTGACAAGTTTTCCTCCTCATTGATCACTTTTTCCTCCTGAATCTCTTCAGCACGCTTTGAATCAACATTTTCGTCTCTGCATTCTTCTTCAGAGATTCCCTTGGCATGGTTAAGCTCCCCAGACACTGATAAGACAGCTACATCAAAAGACAAAACAGGATCTTCATGCATTCTATTGTTCTGCTGATTTTTGTCAGGTATGGCGGTCTTCTTTGATTTTGATGATAGTTTAGGAGAAAATCGCTTAATGAACCTCTTTCCAGACATCCATGATGGTGAAAAGGGGGAACCCGTTTTCTGGTTGTTCGATTGCCGGCAATTGTCAGACATTAACGGACTATGTCCCAAATCAATCCAATATGAATTTTCTGATGATTCAGATTCACTGAAAATTGGACTTCTCATGACCTCCCCGACTGAAAAGCTCTCAGCTTCCTCAAATATGGTGCTTGCCCCATCGCCATCCGAGCTGTTATCATGTTCCATCTCAGTTTCAATAACATCCCTGACCTGGTTAGGAGTGAATACGCCTGAAAATGCAGGCATCTGTGATCCCCCTTGTTTTTCTGGTGCAGTGTCTTCATTGCAACTGATATCGTCTTCTTCAATTCCAGCCAAAACGTCTATACCATCCATAGAATCGTCCAAATACTGGGGAAAGACAGGTAGAATCCTCACCATTCCAGACCCTGTACGCCCACTGTCATTTTGGAGAATTGACATTACAGATTTCTTGATCAAAAGGCATCCGAACCCGGTAGGATCAGACCCGAACACTCGATAGAATGATGTAATAATAAAATCTGGCCGGAACAAGGACAGCCCCAGTGAATCCATATCCTTTGGACCTAATGCCCCAGCGTCCAACAACACATGCCAATTATTTTGTTGAGCAAGTGCCATCCACTGATAAGAATACTTGGCCCCAGTTACTCTAGACTGAACAGGAAACACAAAGAGCCCGACTGCTGAATTCTTCTTCCTCTTCTTATTTGAAATCTGTTTCCTTAGCTCCTTAGAGCATAGCTTCAAGGTAGGCCATTTATACCAGGCACTATAGACCTTAGCTCCTTTTTCTTTAGCACAGTGAGCCATCCAATTTACAGACTGACTCTCATGATCAAACATGGTCAACAAGTTCTTATTCGTATGGAATGGATAAGACTCAGCTAGCAATTTAAATGCAGAACCTCTGCTAACTGTGAAAACAAGACCATATTCATTCTCAGGAATGTTCAGGTGATCCATAATCCTAGTCTTTATATCGTGTTCTGCAGTACCCTTCTCAGCACCTCCATAGAGAGCATGATTACTCAAGTTCGTAGTAATTTCTTGCAAAGTAAATGCAGATGAATCCCAGTATTGTTGAGTTTGTAGATTAGAGAACAACCCAAAGCCACAATAATCGAGACATACCTTAGATGAAGAATCAGACAGATGTCCATACTCATCAATTCTCAGATGATCTATCTTTTCTGTCGACTGAAATTTCGGGTACATGGACAAAAACTTGGTGAAGGCATCATAGAGTTGCGGAATCGACTCGTCGGAGCTAAAAGTTTTCTCGGCCGC
>JAOQMQ010000002.1:1667219-1684398 GCA_027563845.1 Erythroxylum subrotundum | reverse complement strand
AGCAGTTTGCCCAGGCTTTTGAGGGTTTCAAAGTCCTCAAGCTTCCTTATAATCAAGGTGATGATAAACGCCAATTTTCCATGTATTTCTTCCTTCCAGATGCCAAAGATGGGCTACCAGCTCTAGTGGATAAAATGGATGCCCAATCTGGGTTCTTAGACCGTCACCTTCCACTGCGAGAAGTGGAGGTTGGCAACTTCAGAATTCCAAAGTTCAACATCTCCTTTGGGTTTGAAGCTTCCAAAACCTTCAAGGAACTAGGCCTCATTTTACCCTTCTCTGATGAAGCTGATCTGACAGACATGGTGGATTCTGATTTTGGTCAGAAACTGTATGTATCACGCATATTCCACAAGTCATTCATTGGAGTAAATGAAGAAGGAACGGAAGCTGGAGCTGCTTCTGCAGGTGTTATAAGGTTGACGTGTACGCGATTACGATTACCTGCCATAGATTTTGTGGCTGATCATCCATTCTTGTTCCTGATCAGAGAAGACATGACCGGGGTGGTGCTGTTCATTGGCCAGGTACTGAAGCCTTCGCAGGAAGCGTAAGTAGATCAAACCCTTGACACAGCTTACCAGTAATTACATAATACAAACTTGTTTGTAACTTTTCAGCGTGTTTTGTCAATACCCTGTGACTTGTTTTAATGCCAGATGGGTTTTCTAGTGAGTGAGCTTAGTATTATTGAAGGCGATGTTCGTCTGTAATGGTGAAGTCATCCTTTGGAAACTGGAGTTCACTACATAAAACCGATTATGACTGCAAGTTAGCATTTTAATTTGGGTCTGAGTTTGACCCGGTTTGAAGTCAATGGGCCAGACCCAAGGCCCGACAACTGTAAGGAAACTAACAAAAACGATGCTGAGTTTTATTTTTAATTAAAAATAAAAAATTGTGGTCGAATTTGGGCTTGGGCTTGGGCCCATTGTCATCCTAAGTCTGACGCACGCACTGCATCGGATCACGTGGCCTGGCGCGAAATTTAAAAGTCTGTTTCACAGTAAGTACCAATTTGAATCATATGAAGTATCAATTTTATTAGAAATTTTAATAAAATTAAATATATATAATTTTTGAATTATCATATTATGAAAATTGTAAAAATAAGTGAACTTATCTTTTATTCACAACTTAAAAAATTAATTAATTCAGATTTTAATTAAATTTGTTTAATAATTAATTAAAAATATGTAAAATTTATATTAATTATATGAATTTTACGAAACTATGAAAAAGTAGTGATGGCATGACTGTATAAAGATTAAAGACGGAAACGTCAACGCAAATGGTGGAGGAGGAAATGGCTTGTAAGAAGTTTGGAAAAGGTTTGACGAAGAGGACCCATTACGATGGAGACGTCAACGTTAATGGTGGGAGAGGAAAAAGCTTGTAAGAAGTTTGGAAATTTCGACGAAGAGGACTCATTACGATGTAAACTCTAAATTCTTCCTATACGTCAACTTTTAACAACACACACAGGCACCACAGGCTCCCATTTTCTTATCTTCTTCCATGACACAAATCTTAATCTGTTTATCTTAATTATTACTTGGGTTGTTCTTATTTTTTATCATAACTAATCACTTCCTTTGAGCTTTATAAGTTTGCAGTTGCTAGCTGCTTCACTATTTGATTTAAGTCGCCAGTGAGTTGATCGAAGAAAGATGGGTGAAATGGATCCACCGCCACCACAACCACCTGCTGCGGCCGCACCACCACCACCTCCGCCGCTTAATTTTGCCATGTCAAGGGGACCCACTTGGACTCCTGCCGAGCAGCTTCTCCAGCTTCAGTACTGCATCCACTCCAACCCTTCTTGGTGTAAGTCTCTTTAAGTGGCTTTGTAATACAGCTTTATAGTTTAATTGGTATCTTGTACTTGTGTACTTAATTCAGCTTGTTGGTTTCTGCAAAAGCTGGTAAAGTTTGATTCTTTTTTTTTTTAATATAAGGCGTGAGCAGTGGGCATATACAAGATGTTATGTTTTGTACGTGTCTGCGTCTCTGGTGGGGCTAAGGCTGTGTGATTGCTTTGTGCTTTATATGTTTTCAATAACTAGAACTACGATGCACATGAAGTCATCTTTAAGCAGTTTAGATATGTGTAGATTTTCAATTTCATTATCCTGAATCCAACCACGTGTAGAAGAAAGTGAATATTTGAAGATTTTGAAGACATGATAATTTGAAATTTTACGAATGTTATACAGATGGAATCTGACTCATTAGCATATAACTTAACCAGTACCCTTATGGTTTAATGATAATTTAAGGGAAAGTTCATCATTATTTCCCAATATTTGCTCCATTATGCTTTTTATTTTTATGTAACTAATCACAAGTAAGCATTTGAGTTCACAGATGAGACATCTCTTCTGGGCTTCCAACATTATATCGTCATGCTTGGAACTATAGTCTTAATTGCCAATAGTCTTGTGACTCAAATGGGTGGTGATCATGTAAGCTTTTTGCTCCAACTGTATTTCCATGTCAACTTCAGAGTAATGGGTCATTTCTTAGTGTTTTATATGGATTGGCTTTTATTGTGAGGAGGGGGATAAGGCTCGTGTCATTCAAACGCTGCTGTTCATGGCGGGGGTGAATACACTGCTTCAAACAGTCATTGGAACAAGGCTGCCCACAGTAATGAGCCCATCAGTTGCTTTTACCCTACCTGTGTTGTCAATAATCAAGGATTTGTCCAACGAAAACTTCACAGATGATAGTGAGGTATGAAGAACTTGATGTAACTTACATCTACATCATTGGTTTGTTGCATATCTTTTAAGCTTGGGTAACATAATATGAACTCACTCACCTTGTAGTTTTCGTCGACATTGTTGTTTGGAACTTCTACACTGCCCTAGTTCTATTATAATGATTTTGGTGCTTGTAGAGATTTTCCAACACTATTAGAACTATTCAAGGATCACTCATCGTTTCATCCTTTGTCAATATCATTCTTGGATATGGTCAAGCTTGGGGTCATTTGACTAGGTAATTATTGTCAGTCTCCTCTCTTTCGAGCAAAGAATGTTACATTCATTGTCTGTTTTTAACTTTTATTATATTTCCTTCAGGTATTTTACTCCCATTATTATTGTACCAGTGGTATCTGCAGTGGGTCTTGGTCTCTTCATGAGAGGTTTCCCACTGGTAATTACTGCTCTTACTGAAGACTATAATACTTGGTTCACTTGAAAGCTAAAGAAAAGAACTAATCTCATACAGCTTGCGAATTGTGTGGAGATTGGCCTACCTATGCTGATTCTACTTGTCATTTGCCAGGTAATTCATCTTTAGTTTTTCAGATTATGATTTGAAACTCTGAAGTTCAGGTTCACAAAACAGTAACAAGAATTTTTGTGTTTTGGCAGTACCTAAAGCATCTCTATGGAAAGTTTCATCCAATACTTGAGAGGTTTGGCTTGCTCTTATGCGTCGGGATTGTATGGGCTTTCGCTGCCATCCTCACTGCTGCTGGTGCTTACAATAATGCTTCAGTATCAACTAAACAGAGTTGCTGCACAGATAGATCCCTTCCAATATCTTCTGCTCCATGGTAGCGTCAGGATGACTAGTCTCTATTCTGTTTAGTTGGAGTTGACTTACACCATTTATTGACAAACACTCGTTTGTTCTTAGGGTTCGAGTGCCATACCCATTTCAGTGGGGTGCTCCTATATTTAGAGCAAGCCATGCCTTTGGGATGATGGGGGCAGCACTTGTAACAGCTGCAGAGGTTCATTCATTCCTTCAGATAATGTTTTCTAATTCAATTTTTCATTTCCAAAGTTAGTTTCCAGTTATAACCTCGATGATTTTATAAACCTGAGTTAACGTTCATGTAGAACTTTAAGTTTTGATTAGACATCAAAATAAGTTGTAGATCTCACGCTTTCAGTTATAACTTTGTTGGATTTGAGAAATTTGATTTTGTTAACCAATCCTCAAACTTCAACTCCAGTCAACTGGAACGTTCATTGCTGCTGCTCGCCTTGCCGGTGCGACATATCCTCCGTCACATGTTCTCAGTAGAAGTATTGGCCTGCAGGTCCAATCCCCGCTTAATTTGCTTACATGCCTCCTATTAAAAAAGATAAAGGAAGTTCACATATTTATCATTTCCATTTTAGAAATGTGACCACTCCTTTGATAATTTAGGGTGTTAGCTTATTGCTTGATGGGATCTTTGGAGCTGCTGTTGGTACCACTGCATCTGTGTAAGAAACAAAATGCTCATCTGCTTTCTTTATTGGATTTAAGCATTATTGCTTTTCTCTTATTCTTAGTGTGTTTCATGATGACCACTTACATCAAGCCTTTTTTAGCCAGAGTTAGCTTTTACCGTATGAACTGCATAAAGAGAGAAATAGCTTGTATTGTGGGTTGCTACTAGCCATAGAGGGAATACGAACATAAGCTTTTATCCACTGTCGGTTGATACAAAATGTGTGAAAAATGCAAATGATTGGTAATAATCATTATGTTACTATTTTTAATGATATTGCAGCGAAAATGTGGGTCTGCTCGGACTAACACATATCGGCAGCCGAAGAGCAGTGCAGATTTCATCTGCTTTCATGATCTTCTTCTCTATATTTGGTTTGTATTTGAATGGTAAACTTTTAGCTTTGTGCAATAATTTTTCATGCCTGCATAGTTTTTTGAGTTGGATTGTGTTGTCTTCATAATTCAGGGAAGTTTGGTGCTCTCTTTGCATCTATTCCTCCTCCTATATTTGCTGCCACATACTGTGTTCTATTTGGTATTGTTGGTGAGTAATAATGTTAGACATTTCTTGATGACAATATTTATGATTAGGATGTCTCGTAATAGAAGTTGGTTTTGTTTTCATCTTGTAGCTGCTATCGGGATCTCGTTTATACAGTTTGCGAATAATAATTCGTTGCGAAATCACTATGTTTTGGGTGTGTCTTTGTTCCTTGCAATATCAATCCCTCAGTATTTTTTCAGCAACACCACTCTAGATGGACATGGACCTGTGAGAACAGATGGTGGATGGGTAAGTTTCACAATTTCTCTTCATTGGAATAAGAATGAAAGGCATGTTATTTGATCCATTGCATTATGGTTCTAACCAAGCAATTTCAGAACGTCTTTCATGTAGTTTTATCTTTAACCGACTGTTCCCTGGCAATGACATTGCTGTATATCTGCAGTTCAATGACATATTGAACACTATTTTCTCGTCGCCTCCAAGCGTGGCCATCATTGTCGCGATGGTCCTTGACAATACACTCGATGCAAGGCGCACTGTTAACGAGAGAGGAATTCCATGGTTGAAACCTTTCCAACACAGGATGGGAGATGCAAGGAACGAGGAGTTTTACAGCTTTCCAATGAGGATACATGGGAGGGTGCCCAGTAGATTCCCCGTTAGATTCCCCATCAGACTCCGCTAGAGCACATTCACCTGTATGTATTATATTAAACTAGACATTGGGCAAAAGTTTTCATGTTAATATGCGAGATGAGGCCTGATTCAAGTTAGTTTGTTGAAAACAGAAACTGTGACTATCAGCCATAACCGTATGATAGAAATTTTCTTCACGTCAGCCATAATCATATGATACTTGTTAGTGGTGCACGCTGAATGGATTTTGCATACTCATAAGACAAATTTTGAAACATGTTTAGAAGTTTAATCATGGAAAGGTCGATGGATAATCACAAAAGGATTATATGATGGTGTTTTCCTATTTGCAAAATAGTAATAAGAAAACAATTCACAGAGTTGACGGATGATTTAGATAACATGATGTCCATGTTTATACATTCTTCAGAACTATATTCCCAATTAAGGTATGATAGACAACAATATGCACAGTTTTACTATAGACAACGGCATTCTAGTATTGTAGATGCAGACAAACCTTCTGCAGCAACACTTCTTCCATATTTTAAGATCTCAAGTCACAGTCAGTCCACTCGGACATGCGAAACCGACAACTTACATACTCCTCTTGACAGTATTCAATCAATTTTGAGTCAATCAACTGCAGTTGTCTTTTGACCCATGGTGGATCATTGGGACTCAGCCAAAGAGCCTCACCTGTACTCTTGTGTTTGAAATCTGGCGACTTTGGATTTTTCTTATTTTTTCTGTTATCCCACCATTCCCGTGGGCTGGCAAAAAACAATTGCCATATATAAAGCCGGTTCTTCTCCAAGCAAGTTTCACCTAAACAAAGAAGAATGCAGACTTTCAGTGCAGCCCCAAAATTCATTATATTATCATCCTTGTTCCTGTGCCATATTATGTCCATCAATAAACCCTAGACAGGGATTCTATCTAAAGCAAAGGCATCGGTGGTAGATTTGCAAGATTCTCAAGAAACATATATTTATTATAACATATCTTCCAAAATACAGAGATGTAACACCACCTGTTTTTGATGGCAAGCCATCATATCTTTGGTGGTTGGTTTCTGATTGAAAATGCTTGGGATGCTTGCAAGTTGGTCCTTTATCGTGCTGTGCAACGTAGCACAATTCGTTTGCCGTTACCTACAGAATGAAATGTGATCATCATTTTCCTAGAAATATGCATATAAGAGATTGATTACGTGCATTTACAAGCTTGAATGTGCTTTTTTTGTTCCACCCAGAAAAATTAAGCTAGCTTTTCAAAGCATTACAGAACCTTGAACATCTTTGAAAAGTAAAGACCTTTGTCGGAATTCATAAATAAATTGATCTCAAGCACTATAAAATCCAAACAGGTTTAAGACATATTCTACTGCAAACACGTAAAATCACTCAAAACATCTCATGAACACGTGTGAATCGCAAAACCAAACACTTCAAAACAGCGGATGAAGTTTAAAGGTACCAACTTGATTTGGAGTCACTAACCGTGTAAACTGGCAGGAGAATTCCACTCTGATCAGGCTTGAAATAACACCCTAATCGGCCGGAGACATATATTAAATCATGTAGTTTCAGGTGTTCAATACACGTCCTCGCTATATCATCCCACATTTGCACACCAACCCTGTTCAAATAAAGCGAAATTGATTCATATTTTACAAGTGAATCAAAAACTCAGAGATTCACGTCTAAATCAGTATCAAAACACTAAATTGAAAAAAGAACATACCTGAAAGTTCGATATAAATGTTCGTGTTCGCTCACTTTGAGCACAGTTTGAGTTCCAAATCGTCCCGACTTCGTATCTATTTTTTCAACGCGTCGATCAACTGAACCGATAAAACTAACGGAGTTAACTAACTGGGGCTTCCACTTTATACGTGTAGGCCGTTGGCTTCTGAGAACATGTCGATAAACGGCGCTCCCACCTTCTTCTTGAACTTTCTCCTCCTCCGATTCATCAGAGGACGAGCTTGTTACTCGTCTAGGAGTTGCAGCTGAAGAGAAGGATGCGAGTCTCGGTCGGAAAAATGAGGAGAGGGTCTTGACCAAGGATCGGACACAACACAACTTGTTCATGTAAGCAAATCGGAATTGCAGATAAAAAGCAGATTGAATTTCGGTCGCCGGCTTCGGTGATCTTTTCCCTTTCCGGCGAGAATCGAAGAAGAGAAGCTTGGCGGGGTTTTGGAACCATTAAAACGGTATTGATTCATTAATGCTAAACACAAACATAGGGTTTCAGGGCTCGGGCTAAAGCCCAATTCCTTTTAACTTTTGGGCCCGTGCTTGTTAAGGATTAACACAGGAGAACAATAACACCCAGTAAAAATTTCAATGAGACTCGCAATTCCTTTTAACTTTTGGGCCTGTAAGACCCGTGCTTGTTAAGGGTTAATATTGGAGAATAATAACACCCAGTAAAAATTTCAATGAGACTCGGAATTCACGAAAGTCTAGTTATACGTAGCCTTATTCTTAACTAATAAAAAAATTGTTTCCAAAATAGTTAAAATTGGGATTATGTAAAAACAATTTCATAACATTTTAAATTTTAGACTTCAAAGTTGAAACGTTACAATTTAGCCTATGCTTACTAAGTAAATAAATATATTATTACAGACTTTTGAAAAAGTCATTTGTCAAAATTTAATGCAATTTTATGATGATAATAAAAGATTATATATAAAAATATCATTTTTAACCTCTATTAATTATTTGTAATACTTCATTTAATTATAAAATTACACTTTATAAGTGTTATTTTTAAATATAGCAATAGATCCAATCAGATCAAACCCACTTTTAATTTGGGTCATACAATTAAGTTCGAATTCAAGTCATTTAAAATAATGTTACTTTATTTTTAGCTTTAGCATAACTGTTTGAATTATTTAAAACTCCATTCATATCTCGATTAGTCTGAAATTATTTTGTTGACTTGAGATCGGGTTGAATCGGTCTATTTTGTTAATTATAGTTATTTTCAATTATATCAATAATTTATATTAATATTTAAGACACGAATAATTATATTTTAATTATTTATGTACCTGTGTCATCCATTGTTTACAATAAATTAATTGAGAAAACATCAATTCAAAATTAATTAATTATTTAATTTAATAATTATAAGACTTTTTTTTTAAAATAAATCACATAAAATGGAGAGAATTCTTAAAATAGCAAGTACAAGGAAACGTGAAATAGCAGGAACCTCTTATCTTATTATTAATTGGAGAATCCAATTACGAAGGGAAATTAAAATAATACAAACGCGACGCGCGCGCATTGTAGTTGATGAACATAAAACCGAACCGGCGAGGCGGCTATAGTTCAGTACGTTACTTTTGTCTTGGAAAATAATAATAATAATCAATAATTAAAAAATACAACCAATTTAGTGAATTCAACTCTAAAATTTTTTAATATTTTAAATTTTTTGTTCAATTTATTTTAATAAAATTTGATGTTAAAAGTCGATCAATTTATTATTTAATAATTTTAAATTAAATTTTTTTAAAATAAAATTAATTAATTAATTTTTATTTAACAATTTATTTTTTAATTACATTTCCAATTCGTCGACAGGCTAAGACAATTTCTTTCAATTATATTTTAACTTCTTTAATTTTATTTAACTTTTAGTCAATTTTATGGTAGTCTAATACTGATAGAATCTTTTAAACTTTAAACATATTGTCATATCAGTTTAACTTTTAGGGTAATTTTTAAAAATAATAATAAACAAATGTGTCCCTTTTAGGGTATATTTAGTTGGGTAGTTATTAATGAAATTGAATATAATGTAATATTATTTCATCGCTTAAAGGAGAGTTTATAATGAAATAGAATAGAATATGAAGGAAGATGAGAGTTTATAATGGAATGAAATGAAATAGAATGAAAGAGGAGAATTTCACATTACATCTCATTTTATCCTAAACGATAAAAATAAACTATCTCCGATTTGAAAAGTTTAGGATTAAATATAAAATAATAAACAAAATTTTACTATATTACATTATAAACCCTTATTCTAAATAACATTTAATTATATTACATTACGAATATTTTCATCATTCTTAAACGATAATTTTCTAATATTACATTCATTTACATTTTATTCTACCATCAATCATTTCTTTGTGTTTCGTTCCATTAAAAACTTTACGAAACTAGCCTTAGCGAAATAAAGCGTTCAAATTGTAATTGACAATCGGCAGAAACAGCTAAGGACAGTCAGTCCATTTTGCTTTCTTTTTCTAAAGTGAGAAAAATTCTTTTTTTATTCCTATTTTGACTTAAAATTCAATTAAGGAATTCAAGTTAAAGTTTAACTTGAGAACTATTCTAAATCCAAAATATACCTAAAGGCTCTTTTTGTCGTTTTTTAAAATATTTCAATTAACGATAAATAATAATTTAAGTAAAAGATACAAACTTTTTTTTTATATAAAGTTCTTCTTTTATATTTTTGACATTACAATTCGACTAATTAAATTTCATTAATAAAATAATTTAATTCAATTTCTTAAGTTTAGTTTAAATTAATTAAAAATTTAATGGAGGGTGGGTTGTAATCAAAACGACGAGCGCATATGGTCCGTACAGAATAGAGAATGCAGAGCTTTCTGGTCAAACTTGACCTGCATGCTTGCTTCTTGGATGTAAAGATAAGTCATTCCTCTGTGCAAAAAAGTCTCGAGAGACCACCACAAGCTCTGTTCTCCAAAGTCTCTGATCGAGAAATATCGCGCAGCTGGGGATACCTCGTGGAGGGTCAAACCTCTGACTGCAGTTTTACTTTCCCATTCGTTATTATTTTCGTTTCTTTCTTCCCAAGGCAAGAACGTGGAAGCCAGAGGATAGGTATGGATGGGGAGGATTTGGGGGTGGTGAGGTGGAGTTTGAAATCCAGAGCGGTCATATTCTGGGTTTTGTTCATTTTTTTCCACAGTTGACTAACACTTATTCAAAGCTTTGTTCTTTGTTTTCTGTTTTCTTCTCATATGTTAATGGAGAAGTAAAGTAAATGAAGCAAGAACTAAGAAGTAGCCGCGGAATTTCCGAAATCTGCCGCTAGAAATACTTTCACATGAAGCCTTCAAGCACTCCCCTTTTTGGTTCTCTGCTTACCTATTAACTGATGCCTTTCTGGAACAAACATATCTGTGTTTCTTCTTTCTATTATTCTCCATCTCCTCTGTTTTCTGTCTCTAAAACAGAGGAGGTTGGTGGGAGCCCCTGTAGTCCAAAGAAGAACAGAGGAAAGTCGTTTGAGCAGAAGAAACTTACGCGTCAGAGGAAGATAAGGCATCTGAGTGATCAAGACCTGGGCTGGCCGGAGTTGACTCATTTGCCGCTTGCTCCTGACGAGCCCTTGCATAGTCCAATGTCGGTCCTGCCGCAACCACTGCCTCTTCCTGAATCAACTTCGAATAGGAGACTATTACAGGAGTCTTCTTGTTCAAATTTAGGAGAGGATCGTCCGAGGTCGCCTGTAAAAGGACCCAACTCTGCTTTTCAGAGGTTAGATTGTATCCCGGTGGTCCTTCTTTCTTATAGTAATAACATACGTAGCTTCTTCTGATTGATTTGGATTCTGAGTTCTAGCTCTGTGTAGATGATCAAAACAGTTCTGATTGTTCTAAGGTTTCTAATTGTTTCATGTGATGTTGCCAATTGTTTTGATTACTGACTGTGAATGATCATACCGCAATTCCATACTACTTTTGTGTATATGTAAGTAATGTCTGACGCAAAACTCTTCAAATACCCGGAACAGGAGGGATCAAATTGTCACAAGGCCTGCCAATACTTCTAGCTGTAATGGTCCTCGAGTTCCAAATGTCCAAAGAAACAATCGGGAACTAAAACTGAGAATTCCTGCCAGAAGTGCTCCAACAAGTGGTTTCTCAAGTCCAGCTATCAGTCCAAGGAGATCAAGCTCCGGTGATATTTTCCTTCATAACATGTCACCAGACTTTTCTAAATCTACGAATCGCGCTCGACGAACATTATCTCATGATCTAAATCCTGAAGGTGTTAGTTGCAACCGAAACTGCAATTCCTCTCCCAGAAGTGCTCCAGCAAGTGGTATCTCAAGTCCAGTTCTCAGCCCCAAAGAATTAAGCAAAAGGGAAACTTTAACTTCTTGTGTGTCCCCTAAAGAATCTCGAATTCCATCGCGTTTGGAGGTTCCGGACTTGGGTAGAGTTGTTAGTCATGCTTTTCAAAACTCACCTCAAAGATCTCTGCAGAGTAATAATCATTGTTCACATTGTAGTGCCACATTTCAAAATCCCCACCAAAGGGCCAGATCCTGCAATAAGTTTTCAGTCCCAATGCATTCCAGACTAACCGAGGGAAGTTGTAAGGAGAGGCCTGATAGTAGTAAAAACGCCAGTGCTTACCCATTGCCACTTCCTCCTGGAGCTGCAATGTCTCCACCAGTCATGCCATCTCCATCAGCTATTATCCATCCTGCTGCAGAAAAGCCAAATTTACCCTTCAGGAAACCTCAGTGGACAAAAGGGAAACTTATCGGCCGCGGTACCTATGGAAGTGTTTTTGTTGGTACGAATAGGTACGAAAAGAAATCCTGAAAAGCTTCCATGTTTGGTGTTTCTTTCTTATAAGTGGGATGATCTTGCCTCATTGTTTGACAGAGAGACGGGGGCTTTATGTGCAATGAAGGAAGTGAGTCTCATCCCTGATGACCCTAAATCTGCTGAATGTATGAAGCAATTAGAGCAGGTGTGTCTTGTGGTCTGAAGGATTGCATCAAAAGATCCAATGGAAGAAATCTTAGGTTGCTTGCTTCAGAAGAATGTTCATTTACTGAACAGTTGTAGATTCTAACTTGCAATATTTTCTGCAGGAAATCAGAATTCTTCGTCAACTAAAGCATCCAAATATAGTGCAGTATTATGGCAGTGAACTCGTAAGTAGTACTATGGATCATCAATGATCTATTTTCTAGAATTTGGGTTGTTAATCTTTGCATATTTATCTTAATTTGGGGGCCATTGTTTTGTCTTCAGGTTGATGATCACTTCTACATATACATGGAATATGTTTATCCAGGTTCAATCAATAGATATGTTCAAGAGCATCGTCAGGATATTACAGAATCTATGGTTCGCAATTTCACACGGCATATTCTATCTGGGTTGGCTTTCTTGCATAGCACCAAGACAGTTCACAGGTGACTGTTGTATGATTAAAGACAAAACTGCAGAAAAAACTTGATGCATTGCTCTATATAGAGGTATTCGTAAATGTTAACGATGGAAGAGTTACGTTGTACAGGGATATCAAAGGTGCAAATTTGCTTGTTGATGCATCTGGTGTTGTGAAGCTTGCAGATTTTGGGATGGCAAAATTTGTCAGTTCTTGAAACTTTTTAAACATCTTCGTGGATTTTCTCATTGAAAGTTTCAGCCTTTCCTCTTTGTGGCTTTCTTATATTTTAGCTTTTGTCTCTGTTCAGCTTTCAGGAATGTCATACGAACTGTCATTGAAGGGAAGCCCACATTGGATGGCTCCAGAGGTATGTATATTGATAGAGTTGCTTGTAAATTTTCCTAGAGTCTAGTGTTCCGCTGCTTCAAGCCATTACTTAATCTGCAGGTAATAAAAGCTGTGATACAGAAGGATGCAAACTCTGATCTTGCTCTGGCTGTTGATATATGGAGCTTGGGTTGCACAGTTATTGAGATGTTTACTGGTAAAGCTCCTTGGAGTGAGCTTCAAGGGGTAAGCCTTGATTCGCTTATATCTTCATACACTAAAATCTCTTAGAAATTTGTCAAACACAGCTCATTTCTTTCATGGTGCAGCCTCAGGTTATGTTCAAGATTTTGAACAAAATTCCACCTATTCCGGAGACTCTATCTCCGGAAGGAAAAGATTTTCTCAGAGTTTGCTTTCAAAGAAATCCAGCTGATCGACAATCTGCTGCTTTGCTACTTGAGCATCCATTTCTGCAAAATTCATGCGATTTTGATTTTTCAGCTTGCAGGCACAATCTATCTGCAGCAAATTCCAAGGCAAGTAGAGAAATATCTCCAAAGGGGCTTTTTTTTATCCTTGAAAATGAAAATGGTGGCTTGCTAACTGCTCTTGGATGCTTCTACAGGATAATTTTTACTGTTCAAGGGATTACACTTGTAATAATATTGACTCGAGGGCTGAGGCCAAGCTTCCCTGGTAGAAATATTGTAAACCATAATCTGCCTTATAACAGGTAATTTGTTTTTACCTGCACTGGCTGCTCAGATATTGACATGGTTTCATGAGATATAATCTCCATTTCTATTCTACAACAGGTGAGGCTATTCAACTGAGCTGTCCCAGAATGCAGAGTTGTTCTGCAGCTTTTCGTGACATTCCTGAAGTCCTTCCACACCCATCAACCATGCCACTAGTTCATAGTTCATAGACTGTCAACTTTTCTTCAAATCCTTCTAGCAGTATAGCTCATGGGGCCTTAAATATCTGAAATAGGTAGTCTATGAGTGTCCTGAGCCAATGTCCTCCCATGTACAGGCAGGTAGAAACTGGCAATTCTTTGGAAAATGACACGTTGTGTATTGACAATACGGGCAGGTCAATTTCATTCCTCTTAAAGATACACAAGAAGTGTTTTTTTAACAGAAGTTCAATCAGCTGGGATTAGGGTACTAGCAAGACATAGGATTTGGATTTGATGAACATTCATCAAGTTTGGAGGGGAAAGTTGTGTAGATATGACTGATATTTCCTTTCCTCCTCCAATTGTAAAATATACACAAAATCCTTGCTTTTTCCCATCTTTGCCCAGGCTAACGATATTCTACAGGCCAAGCTGCTAGGAAGAAATGTAGAGTTGTTGAAACTAGCATATTAGAAGACCAATTGGCCAGTCAAAACCTGAGGAGTCTGGTTCTGTTTTCAGACTAGCCGTGAATGTGATTGTAGTAAAGATGTACTGGGATATCCAATGGCATAACTCTTAAAGAAGAACCAACGAAGAGCATACCTTCTGGATGAATTTGTCCATTAGTCAGATTCCCTGAATTGGGGTATATAATTTTCCCAAAAACTTTCGTTTATCAAATAAGGATAGCAGAAACAGATTTCAGCCTGCAACGTTCCGAGCAGAACCAGTTTAAAGTCCTATAAGCATTTACAAAACAATACTGGGTAGAAAAAGAGTAGGATAACACTCTATTTACAAAACAACGATGGAAGATTGTGAGATAGGACAGGCGGAAACTTGCAAACTTTGTGATAATGAAAACCAGCAAATTGAATACAAGAGTTTGGTACGATAGGCCACCTGCAAACTTTGTGATAATGAAAACCAGCAAATTGAATACAAGAGTTTGGTACGATAGGCCACCTAACATAATCTTGTGTAACCTAAAACCGGTGTAGGTGAAGACACTCGAAGCAAAGGTGAAGACAATCGAAGCAAACGGAACAAGCACTGAGTGAAAAAGGGAAAAGGAGAGAAGCAAGAGAACTCTCCATCTTATGCTTTAAACCAGAGAAAATTGCATGGACTCAAACAAATGCTACAGGCTATTCCATTCATCATAATACAATAATCAAACTGCAATTCATGGAAATGAGCATATGAGTGGGGTTGAAAATCATAACTCGTCTAAGCGTTGAAGAAACCTGGAATGTGTATCATGTATGGCTTCTTTAAAAAAGGGAAATTTCAGGTTTTGTTAGGGCCAGATGACGAAACTGGTTTAAGCACAGCTCCAACGAACAGTATCGCTCCGGACATATCCTCTCTTATAATGAAAAGGAAAGGATGGTCAGCCACAAAAGTTCTCTCTGGAGGTTTATATGCCCTCATACCAAACGCCGTACATGCGACAGTAGCAGCAGCACATTCTGTACCTTTCTCGTTGATTTCAATAAAGGACTTGTGAATCACGGCCGAAACGTATAGTCCCCGTGGAGGCATTAGTTTTGGAATCTCTGTGAATTCTGCTGAAGTTTCAAAGGGTAATGTCAATCCCAATTCTTTCAGGTTCTCTGAAGCATCAAGCCCATAAGAAAACTTGAACTTAGGAATCCAGAATATGTCCAAGGGCACAATATCGAGCTCAAAATGTTGATGCAAGAATTTAGGATTGGAACTGATAATCTCCATTAGTTGCTGCAATCCATCAAGCTCATGTGGGAGAAAGATATCATAGAGAGAATTGCCTAGTATCTAGATCATTTCGATACTGCAGCTTGAGAAGTTTGAAACTTCCATATGATTTATAGAGCTGATGTACTTGGTTAGTCATGAAAGGCACATCAACAGTTTCACCGTTCAGGAGGTAGAAGGTTCTGTCTCTTGAAGATGATGCGTCAAAATCATGGACCCAAGACCCTTTTAAGTAGAGAGCATTTGAAAGAAGTAAAGCTGTATAGTTTTCCATGGAAGGGGTGGCTTGAGCATTTCCTTAATGAGCCCTTTGGTTGCATTACAGACCCAAGCATTGATATCTTCCCCCACTTTGTCAGCCTACAAGAAGAAGAGTGAAAAGAAGAACAGATTAAAGATTCGATCATCATGAAACAAGATACGACACATCAAGTTACAATGAAAAGATAGAACTTGTAAGATCAAGATAGTTGGGGGCTACCTGATTCACAAAATCAACAGATTCGGTCTGAGCCTTGTAAATATTGTTTATATGTTGCTGATAAGAATCCTTGAATCACAAGTTGTTGGATATCCAAATTCCATTAACAAATGACAGCAACAGGTCTCCGTCAGGAAGGGTTGGAGCTGTTGCATTTGGCTTTGTCCCTCTGGTAGACGCGACATTCATAAGCTTTGAAGCCTTAAATCGAACATCTTTAAGGTTGTCGCAACCGAGACAGTGAAGCAGCTGCTCCAAAGTACGACCAGAAGATCCTAAAGCCAACATGCTCAACAGAGCATCCAACGACAGAGGAGAGCACATAACATTTTCGCTCCCTGACCCTGTTCTTTGTCTCACTTAGAATAAGTCTGCACGACAATTCCACGCTAATGTCCCTCGTCTCAGCCTCCAGAGAATTTAAGACGAGAGTTCAACTAAATTCATAATGATTTTCTATTTGATCTAAAAAGTAAAGTAAATGGTTATCATAATAAGTACCTGAGCATCAGCCATGATGGAGTGGGTTAAGACTTAAGAGGAAGCATTCTCCTGCTTCCTTATGCATGTCCCTAGGATCCTCTCCGATCAAAGGCGGTTTCACGGCTTTGGTATTTGAGTTCGGCAAAGGAGAATCGAAGTGGTCCGTTCAATCTCCACTTGCTTTGGCGGAGGAACGCATTTATAGGCCACGAAAGGCGGTGCATGCTCATGCGTGTACAGAGCGCGTACGCGTATTATTTTTGGTTGGGTTATAGCAGTAGTTTCTCCGCCTTTTTTTTATAAGTACTTTTCTAAGATGTCCACTGTTTAGTTGTTACTTAAAAAAAAAAATTGAAAGATTTAAAAAAAAAATTTGAAAAAATTTCTTATAATAGACTGCTTGAAATATAAAAATTATTTATGCATATAAATATTATTAAATTATATTAAACAATATGCAAATTACAATATATTAATTATTATATAATTTTAAATCATATAAACATAAATGAAAATGTATCTAACCAAATCTTTTATATAGATTATAAAATAAGTAAACTTATATTGAAAATAAATATTAAAACATATAAAAAAGCCAAATAATATTATATAAATCTCAAAATAAATATCCAAGTTGAGTAAATAGTTAAATACAT
>JAOQMQ010000002.1:1639333-1654683 GCA_027563845.1 Erythroxylum subrotundum | reverse complement strand
ATAAAAATAAAAATAATTTATTTTAAGTTTTATTTAATTTATAATTATTATTGGTAATAAAATATTTATTATTATTTAAAAAATTTAAAACTCACAATAACTATAAAAGTTGAAGTAGATAAAATAACTAATTAAAAAAACTTTAAAAAAAGAGGGGAGGGGGCAGACTGCAGAGGTAGGAGGGAGGGAGGGGGATTTTAAAAAGTTTTGAAAATTTTACAAAAAAATTCCCATATTTTTTAAAATTTTTGGTACCAGCTAGTATTTGACCGATATTTTGAATACCGATCGATACTGATCGGTACCATCCGAAACAGACCGGTACTGATCGGTATTTAACCCTTGTACGAAACGGTATTCAAAATCATGATTTAACACCGTTGTTAATTTTAAAATACATGTTTAATAAATAATTAGTTTCCCAGTTAATCATTGTATAAAATATTATTTTAATAATTAATAATGAATCTATCTAATTAATCAATAGTAAAACTTAGGGTAAAATCATTTGTCTTATTCAATGATTTATACTCAAAATCTTAGAAATAATTTTTTATAAACTAAATAAAATTTAAAAAATTATTTTCTTGTATTAACAAGTTATTTATCTATGAAATTAACAAAATTCATTACTCGTAAACTTTAAATATATTTTGAATAAATTACTGAATTCACATAATAATCTATACGATATATATTTTTAATAAATTAATAATTTTAAAATAATTCATATTAACAAATTTCACACTTTTTTACTCCGGATCTGCATTACTTTACAAACTACAACCCCAAAGCAACTTGAAAAGAGGCACTCGAGGAACTATTTCTTTTCCCGTTTTATTAATACAACTCGACCACATAAATTAAGTTGGTACCGCGGGTCAATGAACTTGTCAAGTTATTTTAGGATGGTCGCGAGCTGGTCGGCCCAAACTCATATTTTTCTATAAAAATTTAACAAAACAGTCCGGGAGGGGAATCAATGTGCCGATCTTTTAGCCAAGCATGGCGCTACTCATCTTCCACGCTGGTCCCTTTGGGAGGTTCCTCCTCTAGGCCTTCGTCAGCGTCTCGCTCTTTATGCTGCCTCTGAGGCTGTTTTACGTCCCTAGGCTCTTTCTTTCTTTCTTGTTTCACCCAAAAAAAAAAGTATTACTTTGCATCTTCTGCACTGAGTCACAGGTTGAATCGGGCCAAGATAGCTTTGACGTAAACATGATCTATGATTTAGTCAATTTAAATCAAAATTAGGTTAAATCAGATCAAATTGAACGGACATTATTATATTTATTATCCCTAAATTATTTAAATTCGTATGCAAATTTAACAATATCTCAACCAATTTAGCAAGAGTAGTCTTCTAATAGGTACTTTTTAATATTTAATCATCCAATTTCTTATAAAATTACGAGACAATTCCCAAATCTTAAGGTCCAAACGTAAATGCCTATTTAGGTGGCTTCAAATTCAATTGTTACCAAATATGATAAAACACCAGGTTGTTTTTGGTTTGTCCTTCACCTCGAATTGGCCAAACCAGAATGGCATGGCGGTGGGACTAACAATTAGGATGTAACTAACGATTTATCCGATTCTACAATTTAACTTTTTTTTGGGTATCAAAATAAAATATGTGGTGTTGGATAACCCAATGGTTTGAGAATTTCGTTCGGAAATGATAAACTAATGTTGTAAAAATAAAACCGAAAATTAAGATTTAAAAGTTTTAATCAGTATTAAACTATTATAAAATTAATTAAATATGATTAGAAGATATTATCTTTTACTTATCGAAGAATTTGAAGTTAATTGAGAAAATATATTGTTATATAAAAATTAATTGATTTATACGAACATATTAATTTACAAAAATCAATCGATTAACTAATAAAATGATCTATTATTAACAACATAACATACTAAAATAAATTAAAAAAATTATAATAATTGAACCAAAAATTTGACCGGTTCAAAAATTTTACGATTAAACCAAATGAAACGATTGAATGTTTTAATAGTGTCAACTTTTCTCCAGTATATCCACACAAAGACAAACCCAACATATCAAATCTTCTGTTTCAATTACGGTGTTTTAATCCTGTCATAGTGTTATGTTAAATCTCATCCAAATATTTATGCAGAGTCTACATAAATGTGTAATAGAACATGATAAGAACACTATAATTAGAATAGGAGATCTGATCTCCAAACCACCATATTTGTTATATAATTCATGAAAATGAGAAGAAAAAAAAAAGAACTGACTTATTATCTTAAGATCTTATAGTTTAATATTTTAAAATTTTTAATTTGAGATAAAACACACACACACATATATGATCAAAGATAAAAACACTTATTAAATTTAAATAAAATTTAAAAAATCCCTTGTCATTTGAAATTATTAAAAATATTATTATAAATTAAAACTTGTAAGTAAGAAAAAGACCGAGTCAAAGGTTCAACCAATTGTGAACATTTCTAAGTCACCGGCAGTTGTTCTATCTCCTGAATTATGTCTGGTGGTGCAAACTTCTACGACTCTCTGATTTCATACAGTAGCAAATCCAATGTAAATTAATCTACAAGTTAGTCAATAATGTGATTATAATCTTATTAATTTCCCTAAATATTTCAAAAATTTTAAATATATATTTATATATTAAAGTTGAGAGCCTTCTCTGAGAAGAATACTCTTTTGGTTATATACTTTTTATTAACATAATTCAAGATAATTAAATTTCTCTTTGTTTATGCAATTTTTTCGTCATTATTATAATCAAATTTTAAAAAATGGACCAGAAGTTAAAGCATTAAGATAAAATGCGTAAGATTTATTACGATTTAATCGGTATTAAATTGTAATAAAATTGATTAAAGAGTAAATAAAATTAAATAATTTTAAATATAATTGAAAGAAAATATTTTTATATTTTGAAAATTTTGAAATTTAATTAAAAAATAATTAAATAAAAATAATTAATTAATTTTAATTTATAAAAATTTATTAATTTATAAAAATTGGTTGATGAATTTTTAATAATAAAAGTTATTAAAATAAATAAAAATATTAAAATGGACTGTGAATTACTAAATTGGCTTCATAGAGAGGAAAATCGGGTCTTGCCCTCGAGTTTGGGCATCGAACATTTGTGATTTAGGAAAAAAAAAAAAGAAGACTAAAAATAGGAAAATTGAAAAAGAAAAGAGATGAAAAATGATATAGACCGACGTCGTATTAACAATTAACACCTTCTCCCCGGCCGAAACCCATACAACTAAACCAACCGGACGGTTCTTAAGGCAACCCCAAAGTAGGTTCCGACAAAGTAGAATTCACGTAATCTCGCACTTCCCTTGCGATAACATCCCTCATTACATCCCAAAATCCCGCCGGAAAATTCTCAGCTCCATTAACCCCGGCGACACCACTCCCACAGCCACCGATCCCAGGTGGCGCTAGGGTCAACGCGGTCAAAGCGTCATCGTCTTTTCTTATAGATCCCGACACAGGCGACGAAGAAGGATTAACTATTCTCTCAGTACCGTTCCTGCTGTGATCGAAGTTGTAACCATCCATCATCTGATGTTGCTGTTCTCTTGCTCTCCTCTTCAAGGTAGAGTTCCAATGGTTCTTGACCGCATTGTCCGTCCGACCAGGTAGCAACCTCGCAATAGTGGCCCACCGGTTACCGTATTTCGCATGAGCGGCGAGGATGGTCTCATCTTCAGAAGCTGAAAACGGACGGTGCTCTACGTTGGGGCTCAGCTGGTTGCACCACCTGAGCCTACATGATTTACCGGAACGTCCCTTTATGTATCGACTTATCAAGGACCAGTTTCTAGGTCCGTGGCGTTCGACGAGACGAGTCAAGACCTGGTCTTCCTCTGCGCTCCATGGACCTCTGATTCGCTCTGGTTTGTTTGTACCTCTAGGGTTTTTATTGTCACCGTAAGACTCTGAAGAAGAGGAGTCTGAAGAAGAAGAAGAAGAAGTGGAACAGATGTTCACTGCGTCCATTTTAGTGCAAGAGAATGAGGAAAGCTAGTGAGTGAGTTATGGTTATATATGGAGTGGGAGGAGTAAACAAAGATTCATGCACTTGGTTCGATGCCCAATGGGCTTAGCTCCTTTTCGTCGTAATGAGAGAAGCCGAGAGAGAGATAAAGGCATCGAGGGATCTTCCACGAAACTGGCTGTTGTAAATTTGGCGGGGTTCTAAGCACACCTTTAGGGGTCCCTGTTTTTACGTATATTTTTTATTATGTGAAGACTTTCTTTCTGCGATCCATATCTTGTCGCAGCCTGATTCTGCTTTGTCCCCCCTAATCCCTTTTCGTTTGACAAGTTTAGCCCTCTTAATTATTGATTAGAAAAATAAAAACCTCTCATGTAGTTTAATTTTTTTAGTTTTCTGATAATTACTTTCATTACTATTAAATAAAAAATATAAATTTTCAAATACATAAATTTAATAATTTATTCAAATGATTAAAAAAGTTAACCTGTCAGCTCTACCATAAAATTTTTGAACCTCTCAAGTTTTCGTTCCGATTTATTTTAACAAGTTATGTTGTTAAAAATTTATCAGTTTATTAATTATCGTAAATTAATAATTTCTTATAGAATAAAATAAATAAATAAATTTTTATTTAATAATATTTTTTAAATTCAAATTTAAATTCAAATTAAGATAATCTTTTCAATCATATTTTAAATTATTTAATTTTATTTAGTCTTAAACTAATTTTATGACGATCTAATACTAATTGAATCTTTTAAATCTTAAAACTCATGTCTTACTGGTTTAACTTCCGTTTGTTTTTAAAACATTGATTTATTCGTTATATATTTTAAAATAAAAGTTACATATTTTAATAATATAAAATATATATTATGTAAATAAGGAGAATAATCTATTTAATTGTATATTTATTAAAGGTCTTAAATTAAAAGTTTTAACGAATCATATGATATTAGAAATCTTAAATCAAAAGTTTGAGTTGAGATAAAGAAGAATTGCAAAACATTATATTATAATGTTTGAGGAGATAAAGAAGAATTGCAAATCTTTATATTATAATGTTAATATTCAAAATGGTGAGTGAGGGCAAATGCGGGAATTGGATGAGACCAAGTGGTCCAGGACACAGAAGAAAAACTAATAACAATCATATCTTGTACTCGAAGGATGAGTTTATGCATAGTGATCGTTGAAAACATGCCAGGAAAGTCCGAGCTGTTCAACACTTTCAATAACCAAAAAGAAGAAAAAAACGGAAAGTGGGGTCTAATTTGTCTTTTTCACTTTCAAAAACCGGACATAAGCTTGTGTACTATTAATGCTTTTTAAATTAATCTCAAGAATCTCTTCCCACGAGTAAAACTTCTACATTGAACTTAACCTTAAGTCTTTTTCTTAGCATCTTGAATATATATAATTATATATAGTCATTAAGAGCCTTTTTATTATACTAATCTAAGCCAATTAGGAGTCTCCTTACTCTCCTTTCTGAAGAGACAATCATAAGATTTGACTATCGTTTTCGGACTTTTCTTTTAGCGAATTATCGATCCCGATATTATTTGTAAAATACGAGAAACTTTTTTATTTAATATAATAAGAGAACATATTCGTAAATCTTAACATTACACTTTAACCTAAGATCTTAAATTACGGGTTTATATGTAACTTACTAATTTCATTTCTTTATGATATAAAATTCTCACTCATTAAAATTTCAACATTAGAAAGATTGTTTTTGAGTATTATTGTTCGTCAGATTTACGACTGATGAGTTCCAAATCCATGGTCTTGGTCAGTTGAATTAGCGGCTCCCATCAACTTTATCAAAAATATACATCTATGAGACTTTGCAACATCTTCCACGTAAGATGGCCCCACTCACAGCCTGTAAGAATCTCACGCGATTGGAGTTGAATCCCCTTTGACTTTTGCACAGCTTCGACCCCAATATCAAGTTTTTTCTCAACGCTCTTGTCTCTGGCCCGTTTATCACACGAATTCATATAATACTCATAGGTCATTGTATTAGATATTTCTATATTTATTATAATTTAAAAGTTGACACAAATCTTAATTTTAACAACAAAAACTTCATATTTCGTTAAAATATGAGATTTAAACAATTTAATAGTACTTAATTTTACTCTTAAATGATAAAGAAATTATTTTTTATAGAATACAAGTCTTAACTTTAACCTTTTATGAAAATCACCGATTTCAAAATTTTTATTATCTCTTTTTTCTTTTTTAAAATTCCTTTATTTGTATGTTAAAATAACAAAGAAAATAAATTATCTCCGTTATAAAGTAGGTTTACATTTAAATTTTTATTGTCTATTTTTTAAAAAATTCATTTATTTCATATTAAAATAATAAAAAATTTATTATCTCTATTATAAAATGAACTTACGTCTAAATTTTTACTGTCTCTCTTTGTTTTTAAATTATGTTCCTTTTTGGCAAATGATATAAAATTTTCCCATAATTTAAATTTTTTAATTTTTAAAATAAAAGAACCCCTTCTAATTTTTAGTTTCTTAACAAAATTTATTTTCTTAAATTTATGTTAAAAAATAATGACAATATAAATGTAGTATAAAGTATGAATATTAGATGTTGACTAATCAAATGCCACTAATATACTAATCTAATTCAAATATTAAATTTTATCTAAATTAATTAAAACCGACCTAAATTAATAATAATAATAATAATATAAAATTATTAATTTATATCAAATTTAATTAATTTTGTTTGAATTTAAGAATTAATTGAATCGTTATCTAAGCATCATTTAATTGATATATATGTTTTGTTCATGTTGTGTATATTTTATTGTTATTTTTAACCGAGACTTTGTTGAAAAGGTTTTCCTAAATATTGAAAATTAAAAAAAATGGAGAAATTTAAATTTTAATACATGAGGATTTAGTATATTTCAAAATGATATAAAACAAGAAAGTCTTTGAATTTAATATCAGAGGTTGACTAACACGCGCTTCTTTACAGGCAGAGTCTGAAACCAAATGTTGTCGTCTGTCACGTGGCAATATTAATTAAGTTTTGGAGTCTTATAGCGGACCTGTGACGTAACTCCAGGGGAAAGGAAAGCAGTTGGGCAGTTTCCAGCTGTCATCACAATCCTATCACCACTGTTGAATTGATCACCGACGACAGTTTGAAATAGTTTCCCGATCGGACGGTCAGTGATGTCGAGTTTTTTTGGGACCAATGAGATGGAAAGTTGAGGAATCTGATCAGAGGAAAAAACAAAATCTTGAGCCGTAAGATTTTTTTGCGTCGAGTGGGGTCCATCTTGCTCCCTTCCAACCCATCTGCCGGTCGCTTTGGTCCTGTCAATGGGTTCGGTTCGCCTAATAAAACCCCTACTGGTTCCTTACTTTACCGGTTCGTTGATGTTCTCTCTTTTGTTGTTTGTTTTACCAGTTTCTGCCTGCTATTGTTACCAGATTTGAGTATTTATACAAATACTTTTTATTAGTATTTAATAAGTCATTAAATGAATTGTTAATTTAAAGATAAAACAACAAATCAATTTAAATAATTAATAAAACCCTTAAACCAGAGTTAACATGTTTCAATGCACACAAGTTTTAGAATAATTCAAAAGATTCAAACTCACAACTTTTGAATGCTATAAACTATGGATTTCACTAGTAGACATGAAAAATAGGTTTGACCTGACTCAATTCAATTTAATATGATCTGAAATCAATATATCAATTTTATTTTAATCAAATTTTAAAAATTTTAACAGTCCAATTGTCTAATTAAGATAATATCATTTTCAATAAAATTTAATCTAATTTAAACAATATTATTTAGACTAATTTAATCTAAAATTACCAATAATTAAAAATTGAATTGATTTGTACGGTTCAACTATAAAATTCTTGAATCAATTAACTTTTTATTTTGATTTATCATAATAACCTCTATTATTAAAAAACAAATAATTTATTAATTAACTGGTTATTTTTGTAAACTACCTAATTTGTATATATAAGAATAAGCCAGTTAATTTGTATTTAACATTTTTTAAAAAATCAAACTTTAATATTTTTAATCGGTAAGAATAGTCTTCTTTATTTAATTTTATTTAGGCTTGGCAATCAGATCTGAGCTCCACTTAATTTGAGGTTAACGGATCAAGTTTGATTTGATTAAGCTCAAACTGCACAGACTCAACTTAACACCTGACAGATATATAAAAAAAAAAGACATCGTTTTATAAAAAAAATGTAATTTTTTTTAATTTTAAAAAATAAGGTCGAGTAAGGCTCCATCTAATTTTATTTAAATTTCTTAAATTTTATTTAAATTTTATTATATAATAATTTTGCAACGACTTTAAATTTTAAAATCACTGCCTTTAAAGTAACGAAAATTACAGGCCGACCAATTATTATTCCTATTCCGGCCGTGCAGTTTTAAAGCATAATTGGTGGAGAGGTCCCATTGCGACTACAATAAAGAAAATAGACTATTCTTCTTTTTGATCCAAATCAAAGATGAAGAAAAGTTTCCTACCTAATTAAATAAACACACGCTCTCTGTTTGTCCGATTGAACGACATTCGCGGATAGTGGTGATCCAAATCTCTATATGGACAAACATGTACGTCTACTTATTAAATGGGTCAGGAACATTTCAGTGAAAGACGACTCCTTTGTTTATTTTGTCGACCTACCCTTTCCCAATCCCAATAATGTCCTTTGGCCCTATCCGAGCTCATCATAGATATGGATAATATATAGTAATAAATACTACTGGATAAAATTTTAATTTAATGCTAGGAATGTCAATATTGACCGATCTGATTTTAGCCCGAGTTGATCAGGCTATTGGCAAGTCACTATTGCAAATATTTTGACCCGATTGGGCTAAGGATCCAGCACGAGCCGATCCATGGCCCGACCGAAATGACAAAAATGACGTCGTTTTGTAATTATTTAAAAAAAAAAGTAAGGATGAGCCGAACCGACCCTCGGGCCATCCAACTTGAGTTAGACAGGGCCACGTCAGGTCCGAACCGGTCCATTGACATTAGCATTCAATGCTAAAATTTTTTAAGTTATTGATTTTTTAACTATATTTTTAATTATTAATTTTATTTACTTTAATAAGTTTTATCGCTAAAAAAAGACCAATTTATTAAAGTGATTATCAGTTTTTATAAATTAATCGATATTTTATAAATTAAATTAATTACTTAATTTTTATTTAACTATCTTTTTTAATTAAATTTATTTTTTATAAATAAGAGCAATCTTCTTCAATCATATCTTAATTCTTTAATTTTATTCAGTCTTTAAACAATTTTATAACGATGTATCTTTTAAACTTTTTAAACTTTAAATATAATTTTTTATCGATTTAACTTCCGGTGCAGCTTTTAAAACATTAATAAATATAGTTCGAGGTTAGTCTTACGATGAATAAGTTATCAAGATGTCTAACCTTTTGTCATATATAATTTAGGGTTAATTATATTAAACCCATTTGTGTTTTATTATTATTTACTTCTTTATATTGTTGTTTAATTATTATATTTTTATATTTTATTAAGTATAATAATTTGAGTGAGGTGTATAAAAACTAATGAAATAAGACGAGGATATTATGTAATAATCAATATATTATAGAAAAATAATTTACGAATATCTCAAACTTTTGTCAAATTTAATTTAAAGTTAATTAAGTTTAATTCATTTGTGGTTTGATTTATTTTAATTATTTTATTTAAAAATTTATTATTTATTATTACAATATTTTGAGTGAAAATAAATAAAATGTAATATAACATGATAATATAATAATTAAATAATACTAAAAATGAAGCAATAATTTTGAAGATATAAAATATAAAGTTTATGATATATTTAACCCTACAAAATTTTAATTTTTACTTTTTAGTTGGCTACTCAGTTTAAAATTCTATCTTCAATTATCTCTTAACATTATTTTTATTTCTAAAATTTATAATAGCTTTATATTTTTTAAAACACTAAAAAAAATGAGTTATCTCTTATTCAAGAAGTTTACGATTGAATGTAAAATAATAAATATGTACTACTTAATATATCCTTAATATTTTTTATAATATCAATTATACCCTCGATATTTATTATTATTATACATATATTACATTATATTACATCCATCTTTCAAACAATATTTCACTTTATTACATTATGAACTTTTCCACATTTTTGAAATAATAATTTTCTAATATTACATTTATTTATGTTCTATTTTATTATAAATTATTCAATTTTATTTCATTGAAAATTATACGCCAAACCTATCTAGGAAAGAGGTGAGGAGACTCGAATCAGATTTCATAACACGATCATTGACACTAGGACCTGTTAGGTGCACGTCTCTCTACTGGATCAAGTCCAGATTTTATTCATTAGGATAAAAAATATAAAACTCTTTTGTAATTAGATTGTTTATCTTTTATTTTTAAAATTTTAGTATTATAGGATTTCGATTAAAAAATAAAATGAAAAAATGTATAATATGAATATAAAAATGAAAAAATGTATAATATGAATATAAAAATGAAACAATCAAGTTTCACTAATACAAATAATAATCTAGCTCAATTTTTAATTAAATTTAAATTAAATTAATAATTTAATTAAGATAATTATAATAAATTATTAATTTGAGTCAAATTTAATTAATTTTATTCGAATTTAAAAATTATCATCATACAAATAATATTTGATTAGCTTATATTTGATATTCATAATATATTTATTTTGTTATTATTTTTATACGAAGCTTAAAGGAAAAGTTTTTTATAAAAAAATTAAAATTAAAATGAGTTTTCGTAAAAAATTTAAAGATTAAATAATTTTTTTAAAAAATTTAAATTTCGTATCTTTTACCTTTATTTGATAATTCTCAATCAGATCAGAGCATTTCTACTTAATTTGGGCTTCATTGCCATAACTGAAATAACGAGATCTAGAGCACATCAGGGCTTTAGTTAAAAAATCGATGGTTTTATGTAGGCTTCTGGCTCGCGTGTGCTTCGAAGTTCAAAGACATTGTCTCATTCGATTTACTCTCCCTTGTAGTCATTGTCTAGCCCAACCCCTCCGATAAGCACATGACATCTTCTTCGCCCATTAGGTCTTTCAATTATGTGCTATTTAATTTTATTCATATATTTGTATAAATTTTATATAAATATTTGGATAAGATTTAATGTAATATATTAGAAACTAATTTGTAGGAACAAATGATCTGATTCCTCTTAGAAGTGACACGAGATCTGTGCTATTTATCTTCTTTCTACCCCGTGCCACAAATTTTACAATAGATAAATGAGACAGAGTAAAATTTGTGGATAAAAAATCACGACACAGGATAAGAAAATTACAAGAAATAGAAAATCGGATCCCTATTAGACACCTAAACTCAACATTTGATTTAAAAAATAATATTATTTTAATTTATGAATTAAAAAATGACATTATTTTGAGCTATTTATATTGTTCGAATTAGTCCATTAAATTCAAATTTGACTTAAAATTCAATCAACTCAAGCATAACTTACTAATTTCAAACCAACAAGACTGAATCAAAAAAAAATTTTGATGTCTGTCACTGTAAAATGAAATATAATATAATTTTTTATTCATAATTATAGGATTGACAAACACTATAATTATTTGTTAATATAATAATTTGCAATTTACATATTTAAAAATAAGTTAGTTGATATGTGAATCATGACATTGAAGTAGTGAGCTTGATTCATTTAATTTTTATTAAACCCTGACCGTAGTTTTACATTTCATCAATTATTTTTATAATTTTAAATAAATTACAACCCCTGTTAAACTCAAGATTACAACCTTTTTATCATATATCTCATTTTCATGAAGTATAACTCGTTAGGTTCGAAATTATATAACAACTGCGGGTTTAAATTAGTAAAATTGTGTCCAATTTAGTAAAAATTATGATTTAAATTAGGTCAAAATTTAATTGAACTTTTCAATGAACATTAGTTAGTAACCTTTATTGCTCAATTTTGATAATTAAAAAAATATAATCTGACCTTTGACCTCATAGTTATCTAATGTCGTATGAGTTGGTAATAACTAATTATTATGCGATCAATATGTAATCATTTCCTTTTCAAAATAACTTTCGTTGAATGTGTATTTTGCATATGAGTAATTTGGAAACAATCTTTTTATTAATTAAGGATAAAGTTGCATATTAGTGGATCTTTCTAGACCTCGCAATCTAGCAAGATTCATTTGAGTATTGTTGTTGTTGTTGTTATTTAAACGGTCTATCGTGATTAAAAGCAGCTTTGTATTGTATAACTGAGGGATCAGCTGGTGGTTATACTACATTAGCTGCTCTACTCTTGCCTTCAAAAACACGTTCAAGTCTGTGACATCCTTGTTTTGAGCGAGTTCATAATACTATCTTTGCTTGGTTGCTACTTTGGATGTTCAATGCAACTTATCATACAATTACAACTAAAATCTGAGCAATTGAAGTGGCTCTGATTGCACTTCTGCAAACTGATACATTGAATCCGTAAATTGCTTTTGTTTGTTCATTATGGTATCTTAGTCTTATTTGATGATTAGAACGTTGTTGTCTTAGTCTTCAAAGTACACTAGAATCTGATAATTTTGTCGAGCCTGCCCACAGATTAAAACGATAACACCAACTATACGTCTTAGTTAGCTGTCTAAATGTGAGAAGTTTTTGCTGCGTTTGCTTTTGGGTCTAAGTTATCGGCTTCAAGATAATGAATTATGGTTAATTTTATGGGCTTTGAATCCTTAAACAAGTAAAATGTTGCCTAACTTGCAAGGACGGATCAAGAAATTTTTTTGAATGCGGGGAAAATATTTAATGTGCTTTTATATTACTGAAAAAGATACAAATATTTGTATAATTGATAAACAAAAAATTACATCATTGTCTTAAGCTTCTTACATATAAGTATATAACCTATTACAACTGTTCCTTACGAGTCCTCATATTTTGATATCGCCATAAAATTTTCTCATTATCAACACTATTGAAGATATCTTTCTCAATATATGTGATCAAACAGTAATTCGTCCGAGAATCTCCCATCCGATTGCGCAAGCAATTTTTCACTATCTTCATTGCAGAAAATACTCTTTCCACCGATGCAATAGCAATAGGCAAAATCAAAGCGAATCTCACAAGTAAAAATATTAAAGGGTACACAACATCCTTTTTTGATTCAACTAGCTTCTTGGCAAGATCACTACTCCCGTTTAATATCAAAAATTGATCATCAGAATGTATATGAACAATATAATTTTCAAGTTGATCACCAAGAATAATAAGCTCTATTTTAGAGAAAATAGATAGGTAAAATTCAGAAAGTTGAATCAATTTTTACTTATCGAAAGCATAAAAAGAGTCATTTCAATTCAAGTATGCCGCACAAATAAGCAACTTGGTATTTACCTCATTGAAGCGATTGTTGAGCTCTTGAAGTTGCATATCAATTACGTATAAAATAATTTCACTTAATAATGATGCAAATTTGTCATTTTTTGTGCATTTCGCCTTCACCTTCTCCGATGTACAAAATTTTCATCCATTTTTGAAATGGCAATATCATGGTTCTCACAAAATGAATATGTTTCATCAAATAAGGACTGTCATCCATCATCCCTCATCATTTGTAGTCGTTGTTTGGAAACTTTAATAAAAGAAATTGCATTGATAATGTCTTGATCCTTCATTTGCAATGCTTGAGATACTTCATTTGTGATGCTCAAGATTTTTTTCATCAAATGCAGGCTAAACACAAATTCATAAGATTGGATAGAATCAAGCAAAGCATATGCTTCACCTTTTTGCTCTGAAGTTGTGCCTTCTTCCATAATGGTCTCTAGAACATCAACTATGGAGTCAAACTTCACGATTAAGCTTGATAACGATCCATAATGTGTGCCCCAACGTGTGTCACCTGGTCTTTGAAGAGAAGTTTCTTGATGTAAACCTTTACCATTTGAAAGTTTACCATTTTTCAGCCCTTCAACAATCTTATTAAATTGCTTCTCACGAAGAAGATCTTTTCTTTTACAAGAACCTCTAACTACATTTGATAAGCTTGAGACTGTGTTAAACAACAAAGCAACATGTACATGATTCTTGGCCACCGCTATAAGTGCTAATTGCAATTGGTGAGAGAAACAATGAACATAGTGAGCTGAATTATTTTCTTTTAAAATCAAAGTCTTCAAATCATTAATTGCTCCTTGCATATTGCTAGCACCATCGTAGCCTTGCCCACGTAGAGATGATATACTCAATCCATACTTTGAAAACAATTCATTTATTGCAAACTTTAGTAATAAAGAGGTGGTATCACTAACATGAATAATATCAATAAATTGCTCAAGCACACATCCTTTTGCATTAACATAACGTAAAACAATAGCTAATTGTTCTTTAATTGAGATATCACGAGACTCATCAATAAGGATATAAATTGACCCACTTTGAAGATCATTAATATTGGCATTGGAGGTTTCAATTGTAACGGCTTTGACAATATCCTTTTGTATGTCAGGAGCAATGACTTTAAGATTTTCGCAGGCATAGTTTAAAACAACATTGTGGATAGCTTCATTATAGTTAGCCAAGAATTGTAAAAGTTGAAGAAAATTACCATTATAACTAGAAGTCTTTGATTCATCACGACTACGAAAAGCCAATCTTTGACGTAAAAGGAATCGAACACAATCCACTGATGCAGTGAGTTAGGTACGATAGTCCTTTTAAGCTTGGTTGGATTGATTAGCATAAGCAACTTGAATATGTTGTTTTTGATTCATCAAATCTTGACATTCCTTCCAAGCTATATTGTGAGAGCTATTATGACCTCCTACATGAATATGAAATTTGTCTTTTTTTCTTCCAATTGTTAAATCCATCAGTGACAAAAATATCACCACTTGCTTGACTTCCAATATCCGACCTAAAAAGATAGCAACATAAACAAAAAACTACATCTTTTGTAACACTATACTCTAACCAATTGGCGTATTCCTTAAACCAAGATGGAACAAATCTACGCTAAATATTTCCAAGTTTTCTTTATGAAAAATCATACTCAAAAGGTTGACATGGATCCTTTTGCAAATAAGCTCTTCGTATTAGATCGTGGTGATTAGGATGATTGTAACGGCCTAAATTAGGGGTTAGAAGACATGAGTACAAATGACGAAATTGGCATGCAGTCATGGCATTTTTCGGGTAGATTGGTAA
>JAOQMQ010000002.1:1598486-1616936 GCA_027563845.1 Erythroxylum subrotundum | reverse complement strand
TACCTGTCAATTTTTATGATTTGGTTGTGTTATGATGCATATCATGACTATGCTTAACCAGGTTTCCTTCTCTTAACCAGGTTTCCTTCTCTAGTATCATGATCATTGTTATGATCCATGTTGGGATTTTTACGTGTGTTCTCTGCATTTTATCCCTGTGTGATTCCTTTCTTGAAATTTAGGCCGTTGAGCTGGTTTCTTGTTTCATATTCAATATCTGATGTTCTTACCTGTCAATTTTTATGATTTGGTTGTGTTATGATGCATATCATGACTATGCTTAACCAGGTTTCCTTCTCTTAACATCATCGTATTGAGGAATCATCGATCTTAGAAAGTTTTGCATTACCTAATAGAGTGATTTCTTCTTGACTATTTATTACCTTCTGTTTAAAAACTATTCTTCCCGTTGTCTCTCCTTTATTTTTTCTCTTAAAGATTTCAACTAGTTAGTTGGATAATGTGGAAATACTGCTTTCTGGTGCATTTGGATTAGTAATGGAAATCACGTGGTCTAAATTTTACAGCAAGTGCTTGGGTTGTGTATTCGTTCAGCGGGAAGCAAAGGCGTCTGACTTCAAGGGTGTTTCAGGTATATAAGCAGTTGGCATTTGATTTCCTTCATTATTATTGGGCTTGTGAACTGTTACCTTTTTATCACATCTGCATAACTTACTGTTTGATTTAGCATTGGTAGAGATAGAAAGTACTGGAGTAGAGTCAGTCATTGCTGGAAAATAAGAACTCATGTCACTTCTAAGGGCTCATTCACTGACAGAAAAGTGAAATAAGATCAATAAAGAGAGAGAGAGAGAGAGAGAGAGAGAGAGAGGACAATAAACTGGCTCATGACTTGTTTACAGTTTCTTTTGGCATGGTAGGTGTACATCGCTGGACATAAGCATATGAAAACTGTTATCACTCACCTGAAAAGTTGATTTAATTGTCTTCTATTACGAGTGCTTGTTTGTTATCTGTTCTCTATTGTTGTTTGCTAGATTTCAACACGCTCCACTCCTTGCAGGTGTTGTGACGGAAAGAGTTAAAGAGGCTCATCAGAATAGATCTGCTCCTAAGATTATGCTTTTTCCTGGTCAGCAACTTGACTGCATAAATGCGTTTCCTTATTCTTCTTGATGCATGTCGAATGATATTCTTATTTTCTAGCAAAAATGCTTCAGCCATTTTGGTTTCTCATTATGTATGTTATTCAATAATGTTTGGCAAGTTCACTTTCATAAAAGATACATATTTAGAGCTTTACAGTTTTGGGGTTAGTTAAGGTCTTTTCTGTTTGGTTATTTCTCCTTCTTTTCTTTACTATACATATTTAGAGCTGTACAGTTTTGGGGTTAGTGAAGGTCTTTTCTGTTTGGTTATTTCTCCTTTTTACCAATGTATTTGGAAATAGTGGAGCTTTTTCTTATGCTTATGATCAATCATTTTACTTAAGTTAGCTAGTCTTTAATGCTACTGCAGAGGGAACAACTACAAATGGAGATTACATCCTTCCATTCAAGACGGGTGCATTCTTGGCAGGGGTCCCTGTAGTCCCAGTTATTCTAAAATATCCTTACCAAAGATTCAGTCTTGCTTGGGATTCCATATCTGGGGTGAGTTTCCACTTGTGATTTTGATATTTATAAAAATTGTAGGCGATGCTGTGTTGGCTGTCTTAGAAGATCAAAGCTTATGAATTTAGACATAGAAAGGTCCATGAAAGCATGCAAAGAATTTGAAATTCAACTTGCTTTCGAAGTAATAACAACAATGGAGACAGTCTTTGAACTTCAATAAATCAATATTAGATGGCTGGGTAATTGATAAATGTTACAGGCATTGGGTTTAATTTTCAAAAGGACACCCTATTAGCTATTACTGGATTCTTTTATATTGCCACTGAACAGTGCTGATGGTAAATCAAAATCTCCAACTTGCACGCCAACTGTTCTTTGTTTATAATCATGAAGGGACACTGACTTTTCTATTTTTGGTAATAAAGGGCACATTGAGTTCAACATGCATTTCTGTCTGATTCTAGCTTGCATATACTTTTCATTTTGCAGGTGCGACATGTAATTTTACTATTATGTCAATTCATAAATCACATGGAAGTGATACGGCTTCCTGTTTACTACCCCTCACAGGAAGAGAAAGATGACCCAAAGCTGTATGCTAATAATGTCAGAAAACTGATGGCTCAAGAGGTTTGCATTTCCCTTAGAAGTGGGATATTAATGATTTTGAAACTAATTTGTCATATTTCTTCTTAGTTTTGTTGTGATACAGTATGATTTAGAACTATGATTAGCTTCATTGAAAAAGTGATTAGGAATGAAAGGGACATCAGTTTTATGATCCCTCAGGTTCTAAATTTTAGATCACGATCTATAGCATGACAATGGTTTTGCAAGAGTGACATATCTGAATCTTGAATTGAAACATTCAACTAAATCAGTAATTTTTTTCTTTTTGGAAATTTCTAAGTTTTGTTAGGCAGGCAGTTCCGGTTGTTTATGCTGATTCCAATTTGTACTTGGGTTTTTGATGGATTAACAATCGTGAATTACTGTTATAACACCCGGAATTCATTTCTGTTTACTTTTTGCTGCAGGGTAATTTAATAATGTCAGATATTGGGCTTGCTGAGAAACGAATATATCATGCTGCTCTCAATGGTAATAATAGCCTGCCTACTGTTTTGCATCAGAAAGAAGATTGATAATTTCTTGGCCTCGCTCCCAAATGATATTTAGTCTCTATGGAACTTCGTACTTAGTATTGGTACTTGCTCATAATGACATCCAAAATTGGGTGTTATATCCAAGCTTTTCTATTAACGAAAGAAAGAGAACAATGCCCAGTTTGTACTACTATCTTGTAAAAAATTTGTCATTGAATGCAGTTACAAACGTGACGGTGAGCAATTGTCGAAGCATCTGAGATCTTTACTGGGCCTTTTATTATATTTTATGCATCCACAATGAGTTTTAGTAGATCCCTGAAATTAATCATAGCTGGAACCCCTTCCATATGAAAATCTGAAACATCTCTCTTCTCCTGTTTCTTGCAGGTTTGTTTTGACAATGCTACTAATTGGGATCCGACCGTCTGTATATTTCTTGTATGATTTCTGTTATAATCCCTAAAAAAAGATGAAAATCATAAGAAATCATTGGCAGAATGAGTATTACAGTCTTCATTTTGGGATGATAAAATGGCAGTTTCAATGCAATCCATTCCTTTTCCATAATTTTATCATTTGAGTTGGACAAATCGGACCTGCCTGTTTTGAAGTTGAATGTAAATTTACACAGCTCATTTAGTGTTTTACACTGGTTAAAAAAGGCTTCTTACCTCTCATTTGTTTTCTTTGTTTAATATTTCATGTATTGCCTTCTCCAACTCCAAAATGCTCAAATGATTTTGTTTCCTTGTTACAAAAACACAAACTGTAGTTTTGGCAAGATGTTGATAATGATAGAAGAATACATCTTTTCCCGAAAGTTTTCAATAGATCTTGGGCCTTCTTCTCAAGGACACAAAACCAGGTGCAAGATGCTTACATTTAGAATCATACTGCAGCTGTATATACATAGCTGCTAAACATTTCATGATACATCGCTAGCCAGCTTCATGAGGCAGTCAAAGTGGCACTAAAATCGCTTTCTCAAAACAGACTAGTTTTACAATTGGTCGCTGTTTGTTTTAATCACTCACAGAATCTTCTTAGATGCTAAACAACCACTTCCAGGCTGGAAGGTTTTTCTCATCTTTCCTTGAAGGAACCACTTATGGACCTTGGCAGTTCCCATGGCAGGCAGCCTCTCAATGGTGACTGAAGAAACATGGAAGATGTTGATAGCTGCTTCTGTCGCATTGAGATTGACGATAGGCAATTAAATGTACCTGTTAGCCTTCTCTTCTCACTGTCAATAGGTTGGCCACCGGGTTCATGCTCTACCGCAGATATCTTTAGGGATTTGGGAAGTATGCAGTTGCAGACTGAACCTATTCATCATTTCATTAAAATTTGATGAATTAACCTATTCATTCTTCAGCAGTAAATGTGTAGGCATATATGAGGGTAAGTACCTATCCTGGCAAGACGGTTCACCCATTTTGGGATCGATTTTCCGGTCAGCTTGTAACACATGTCCTTGCAGAAATGGTTGCAATTCTTTACAATCAAGTGATATGTATCACCATGATAGCTTGCTGCATGCTGTTCCATGAACTCTCTCACCTGAGTAGGATCCAAGCATGTGGTGCCAATGAATATAGACTTCCTGAACTTGAAGCCAGGGCAATGGCGAGGTTCCACCTCGAAAACACCACTTGTTGGGTAGTCATGAGCTCCAAACGCATACTCCACACCATAAACTTCAGGAAGGAGTGGAGATTTTCAGAATCACTTAAATATGGAATCAATGTGGAAATCCAATTTAAAAACCCATAGCCAATCCATTGATTAAACATGCTTAAGCCTTACCTTCCACACCAGAGTGAAAGATACCAACTCCTGCCCAATAAAAGTAGCCATTCATGGTCGTCAAGTCATAAACATTCAAGTAAACTGGTGCATTTCCAGGACCATAGCTTGCAGACCTTGATTTAGGAAACAAGCAAAAGCGAGTCAAGGACTTCTCTTTCAGACGAAGAGGCATAATACATCTCCATCCTTTCCTTGTTCTAACTTTCATGTTCCCTGTAATGTAGGATCAAGCTCTATTAATGGCTGCCTCCACCCTGAAAATTCGAGAAGAGATGAAACCAATTTAGAGTAAAAATGAAACTCATCAAGCATCCAACCTCGAAGCTCTAATACTCTCAAAACCAAAAAGGGAAATCAGAGTGTTCAATTGACTTGAAGCTATAGTTCCACACCATCCTTGTAGAGATTCTACATTTTGAAAGCAGAAACGAGAGGACTTCTTAGGGTTGATGGAAGTAACTTCGAACCTAGATCTTCACATCAACCGCAAGTCTTAAATTCCCAGAAGCCAAATATTAGTTAAAGAGTGCTCAAAGAAAACAGTAGCGTTTCAAGCTTTTAGGCTATACAGTAATAATAACAAGTGATGATGAGAGGTCTCAGATCTAGTCAAAGGTTATAACTTTAGCCCCATTATCCTACCATTTTCACACAACAAATGTAGCAGATCAGACAGAAAGAAGCGTCCATCCCTGCTCGAATCTAAATACTGAAAACTTTAATGTGGGCAGATGATGACATAATCACAAATACCTTATAAACACAGAAAAGGAAAAGACCATGAAGAAAATGACAAGACTCAGACTTGGGATCGTGCATAAATTTTCAAGCCAAGCTAGTCATAAAGGTTCAAGCTTTAGCCCTCATTTTTCTTTCCCCTCAAATTTTCTCAGGATCCAAGCAGACCGACGAAGAAAATAATGATGGCTAAGATACAGCCACCAAACATTCAAAAGAAGCAGATACTGAAGGAGCACAAAGATTCAAGGGTCAGAACACAAACCTCAAAGATTTCATTTCCAGTGAAAGCTATTGAGTTGAGTAGCCATTGAAGCCGAAAATAACACTTCCACAGCAGACAATCACGTTCATTGACACTTAAACAGGGGAAAAGAGTAAAATTATGAAAACCCCACGAACAGAAACAGCCTTAGCTGCTTCACAAACACACTTCACACCCTCTGCTCCTCCTTAGATAACCCACAAAAGATGAGACATTTATGTGAGACAAATAGACCAAAGCAAAGAATGACAAGTTTCAAGCTAATACTCAAATCTCTCTCTCATCTGTCTCTTGCTTGTGACTATGTTTCCATGTGTTATCTGTTCCAATTACGTCAGTGCTAAATCACATGAATTGTCTTTTAGCCTTTAAAATTTTACTTTTATTGCTGTTGTGGAAAAAAGAAAGATTTGGATTCTATAAGGATATGATATATAAATAAATAAAAATTATGCCTTTTTATTTAATGTAAGCTATTAAATATATTTTCACCAAAAAAATCATTTTGTAATAATTTCTAATCATAATATTTCTATTGAAAATAGGCAAAAAAGAATAATTTAGCCCCAATATTTACACAAAAATTTGAGTTGAACTCTAACGTTTTAATACGTTCAAAATTAACTCTAACATTTATAAAACGTTCAAAATATACTCAAACATTTGAAAAATGTCCAAAATAGCCCCTAATTGAGGCTAAATTATGTAAGTCATTTCGTCTAATTAGAAGCTATTTTGATCGTTTTCTAAACATTAGGGTTAGTATTAAGTGTTTTATAAACGTTGGAATTTATTTTGAACGCTTCGAAACGTTAGTATTCAACTTAAATTTTAGTGTAAACGTTAGGGACTAAATTGCTCTAATGGCAAAATACTTGCAATTTAAGGGTCATTCTACTAGGTGAAAGTGTTATTAAACCCTTAAAATGAAATTATAAAACTACTTTTGGCATATATACATATATACTAAAGAACAAAGTAAAAGCTTATTTCTTTATATGATTTAGTGCATGCCTTAAAACAAAAAAGAAAAATAAAATATTAGTGACGACCAATAAATAGATGTCTTCAAATGTATACATTTATGAATACCAAATTAAATTATGGTCTCAAAAGTCCACTGAATGTTTGGATTTCTTATATAATATTGCATATATAATAACAATTAACTGGTTCCAGTTTCTTTTTTTTTTTTTTTTGGGTTTGACAAGAACAAAGTTTAGTCTTTTTAATTCGTCAAATGAAGCTAATTTTAATGAAATAATTGAAAATAGAATGCTTTAAAAATCAGACAGGAAGCTAAACCAGTAAAATAAAATGTTTAAGATTTAAAAGATTCAACTTAAATTAGACCGTCACAAAATTGACTAAAGATTAAATAAAATTAAAGAATTTAAAATATGATTAAAAAAGATTATCTTTATCTATCGAAGAATTCGAAGTTTAATTAAAAAAAGTGATTGTTAAATAAAAACTAATTAATTTATTTTAGATTACAAGAACTTATCAATTTAGAAAATTGACCGATTAATTACTAAATTGATCAATTTTTAACAACAAGAGTTATTAAAACAAATTGAACTAAAAAGTTAAAAACTGAATCAAAAAATATACCAACCCAAAAGGTTGAATTTTTTAATCATTCGAAAATAAAATGAGGAGGGTTAAATTTTGTTGTTGCTTTGTTTCAGAGTAAGATGTAATTATTACAAATATAGTACAATATAATTACTCATGATATTAATTCTTGAAAAGGAGTTGAAATCTTCTTTATAAAAGTGATGCTATTTCTAAGCTTCAATCTTAACTATACAATTCAAAGTGGAATTGGAGGAGATTTTTGAAAAAGAAGAAGAAATTTGAAGTTGGATTAGGTCCATGAGAAAGAAGAAGGAAGGAAAGTTTGAGGGTGTCAGTGTGGTCAAATTAAAGTGAAAGTAGGTACGGTGACAATGATCTTCATGTCTGATGATTATGCTGTTTACAGTTGCATTATTCTTAAAATGGTTTATGTATAGGCATTAGTCGATTCAGATGAACTTTTTTGACCAAGATTCCCAATCCAGAACCAACGAAACTATCCAATAGAGGGAAGGGTTTTGTTAGGTAAGTTTTTGAGAAGGTGGGTCATGGATTCTCACGACACTGCAGGTTTGGCAGGGAACAGGAAGCCGACAAAAGCAACGTTAATGACTGTACTGGGACTATGACACCAGTCTGGTGATGGAGATTCTTATGTGCAAGAAGAGTATTATGGTTATGAAAATTAAAATTTTAAGGAAATTTCTTGCATATGAAAGATGATCTGAGACTGGTTTCCAGGGAAGTTTTCTGATAAATTCTTATATTTCACAGAGGTATTTCATGTCAGGACAGGAAGTGAGTCATCATTACGTATGGTTTTCCAAGGCCCCTGTAGCTTCTTCTATGCCTAAATCCCTCTGAAGAATAATCAACTGTACTGCAAAATTCACCTTTCTATGCTTTTTAGGTAACAAAATTCGAAAACCAAACTTCCAAAAGCGTGCACCCATTGACCCACTCGGTTGGTGTTCCTACTCCTGGGTTTCAGTTCATGTGGATGAAATGGACCGTCTGTGACACTCTAAAAAGGTGTTGAAATGGGTTATCTTCTTCAGACAATGCTTTTTTAGATTAGCCCGATTGGTCATCAGCCCATGAGCATAATTTAATCAGCAAGCGTGGTTTCTTTTTGCATCAGGAAAATGTTTCAGCTTCTGACACACACTCACTGTCACTGACAAGCAAACCAGAAGCAGAACATGACATCCAATGTAGTTGTAGAGTAAATAATTCCATGAAAATGTTCTTGAATAAGTATACCCCAAAAGATTATTTCTCAAACTTAACATGACATACGAAACCTATCCACAGTCCTAGACATAATAATGCTTCTTAGGAACTGAAGGCGGGATGCCTTGTCTGGAGAAGAGATAACATTTATCGTTCAGAGTCCACCAAGTGAACTGAAATGCATCCATGCCTCCTGTACATATGCAAAACCATTGTTAATTTCTCTATCAGAGCACTATCTCCTTTAGTTTCAAGGAACAAACGTGTATGGATACATAGAAAACCAGACCTTTACCTGCAATATATCAAAGACTTTCTCTGCCGTGTGCTTTTGATTTGAGGTTGCACCTTTCTGCTGCAACTTATCTGGATGTAAACAGAGCAAAGCCTTCTGATATTGTCTTTTCACTGCATTACCTTCTATTAAGTCAACAAGAGGCACAGGCTTCCATCCACTGCCAGTCCATAGGACCTGTGTAAATATATTTCAATGTTTTAAGAAGTAAAAGAGTGTTGCAGGAATTTATCAGGAAACGTTCATAAACTGAACCCTGAAATGAAAATTTCAATATTCACAGAATCTAGAATTTGAAAACCAGCAACTGATCGTCTAATAAATCACTCACATATTGTAAAGTAGAGAGCAAAGATCGAATGTTTCCTTCCTTCCCACTCGACCATTTTCGTATCTTTGCATCTATGGCCTAGAAAAGAAAAATGTTCTGGGGTTACTATATATATTCCAACAAACTGGGAACAGAAACATCCATTGTTTCTACCAAGTATGTTATATCAATTACATGAAGATCTTCATGGTTGTCAATGTTTTGTGCGATGTTGTCCGCATACTGCGTCAAGTCCTTTATCTGCTCACAAGTCAGAGGAAATTAGCCAGGCAGAATATCCAATATGAACAAAGAAGAAAGGTCAAATTGTATTTTAATGAAGTGTAGATAAATATGAAAGATTAACACACCATGAATTTTCCATAGAAAAACTCATCTGTATCTCCAAGAGTAGCTTCTGAACCATTAGGAATTGATTCTGAAAATGAAATAAATAAACAAGTTTCCAAATTTGATCCATAGCTTAAGTTCATATGAATTCTGCTGCACTTTTACCAAATGGCCTTTAACTAGCATAAAGTACCTGCGGTTGAATCTGATAAATCCTCGAGTGTAGAAGAAGATTCCATGGACTTATACTTGTTGGTCCTTGTCTGAGGGCTTTGATCCTCAGTTAGTTGATTAGATTTGTCCACCTGAAAATTCGTAAGAAGCTTTTGAATTCTAAGACAAAAAGGAAACAAAACCTGGAAGTAATTCACTAATAAGTATCTGGAAAAAAAGGAGATATATCCATAGTTACCGTGATCGAAGCTTCTGTTATATGATTCTTGTTCACATTTGGCAATTCCATTCTGTCATTTGGTTTATTTGTTGTGATTCTTGATTCATTTTCTCTCCAAAGCCTGCCTTTTTCTTGTCTTCTGGAGTTGTGATTTTGAGAGTTCACATCAGAGTTAGGTTTGCTTGAGGCTTCTTGGTTGAAGATTTTCACAAACTCTTGCACTTTTCCTCCAGGCCTGTTCTTTCCAAGATTATCTCGTCTCAAGTTAGATTTCTCCTCTTCTTTGTGCAATGACATGTTCCTTTTCTCATCTTCTTTCTTTGCGAGGTCATTGACATCAAAAACTGCCGATGATTTCTTGTTGCCTCTCGATTTGCTTTCCTTAAACTCATTTCTCTTTGTTGACTCTTCATATTCTGCGAGACAATTCAGGTCCAGCTTTAGATACACCACATGAGAAGCAGCAATCATGTTGTAAATAAGAGATTACCTTGCTCAGAATCGTTATCAGGGAACAAAGAATGCAGTGTTTTGGTCTCACTGTTCGAAGCTTTTTGCTTAAGCATATGAATTTCTTCTTCTGCTCTTCCTAACAAACCCTTGTCTGGAGCAGATTCAGATTTTAGTGCCTCCCTGGAACCCTGAAAGATGGTTTTAGCAGGATTGTCTTTAACACTGGTTTGAGTAAGAATTGGCTCCTCAACAGCCTGACATGGCTCTACCCTGTCCAATCTGCTTGCACCTTCAACTGAGCATTTATCTTTGTCAGTTTCCATCCAAGAAGACTTTATCTTTGATGACATAGCAGCGTGCAATGGAGAAGCAATGGATTGTGGGGTTCCCATTGGTAATTCTCTACTCATGCCTTCACAACCTAATCTTCCATCTGTGCTCGCAGATCTCTCAAATTTAAACTTGTCTTTCGGTCTTGAATTGTTTCCTTTCCTGAAAGGCATTGGCAAGGGTACCGCTTTGCTCGCCCATTTGTAGATCGAAAAGTGAAATTGACCGCCGTTCGCTGGACCCGAAGCAGTGGAATCACTTCTGGTAACCTTGCTTTTCTCTGTTTTATCAGTTCTGCTCAGGTTGTGTAACTCTTCACTGCCAAGAGATAGGTCCTCACGTAAGGTGCTCTGTTGAGAGACAACATCATTGGACGCATCCTCAGCTAGATCTGTTTGGCTTGAAACTCTAGACAGGGTAGAATACAAATAATTACTAAACCCATTCGAAGCACCGTCCTTGTTTTTCTGATGATTGCGTGTACCGGAACCAAATGTTGGCAAATCAGACCCTTTTATCAGTTTGGAAGGAAGACTGCAGAATTAACAGATTAACTGAGAGTAGGAAGATGCAGAAGCTATAGAGAATCGACGAGCAGATTAAGATATGATAATGGAGAAAAGTTATTCTAGTGAAAATAACTTCAAATTCATTCTCAGTTCGTTGCATATGTTCTATAAGTAGAGACCTCAAGCTTTTTCCTTTTTCAACCAATAATCAAAGTTTTATCTAACAGGTGAATCCAAAACCTGAATTGTGCTGGAAGTGATGAACCCAAGAACGGTTCAGCTCTAGGAGGCAGTGGACTTAGAACTCTGGAACCTGGACTTGAACAAAATGGATCTCTGTTATGTTTCCTCGGAGAAGAACTCAGAGACTCGTTTCCTTTGAATATATCATCAAAGAATTCATCGTTCTGGTAACGCCTTCTGGTCCCAACTTCATCACCAAACACTGGTTTCTCACTTATACCAGACCACCTACGGCGAATCGAAACTGTGTCGTTCTCACCACCCAAGTTGCTTGAATCTGTAGCTTCGCTGAAAGTGTTTCGCATTTCCTGTACCGAAGCTCGTCTTGGTGGCCCTCCGAACACATCGTTGAAATCAATATCAGAGTCTCCATTTGGGCTCTTTGGATAAGAGTTGTGCTGGTTTGCAAATGATCTTTGAGGACCATAGCCTAAAAGAACGCTCTCTCTGGTTGAATACCTCTCCATTTCAAAGTTCTTGAAATTGATAGACGAGTTCAAATTGGACAAAGATGGCCGGAAGCTCCATGAGCTTCCATAGCCCGGTGCTGAGGAAAAGGTTGTATGGAGCTTACAAGAGAGAAAGACGAAGTGGTGTAGAAACAAGGAAAGGGAAGATTTTGATTGGGAAAACACAGCTAGTGGGGTTAAAGATTTGGATTACTGAGAATTGGAAGCCACAGCCACGAGTGAGGTTCATCGTATGTGTGGATATCGGATAAGGAGAAGGAAAACTCCAAACTACAAAATGGAATATAAGGCGTTGTCCTTGTCGTGTAACTGAAATTTAAAAAGTAATCTCTCTTGGTGACCGTTAAATTAAGGATTTTTTGTGATGCCTCGTGAGTTTTGGATCATTTTCATACAAAGTTTAGTAGGGTAACACACTGTTATTGCCGCAGAATCAAATCTAAAGTCATGTCTTGTCTCTGTCAGACATGTTTTTGATTAATTAAAAAAAATATCTCATTTTTGTTCTGACCATGTAAAATTAACATGAAAGTTTGATTCTTTGTAAGAAGAATAGCTTTTTTAAGACAGAACAGGAGAGTAAGCAAATCCTTGAACAAAGCAGAACGAGCATCCATGGTTTAGTGAAGAATTTACAGAACCATAATTTTCATCAATGATCTGACACTGGCATGTTATAGACATCACCCACCATCTGATAATATTGATCCTCGACTGCAACTAGAATGCCTGTCAAACTAGAAGTCGTAGAAGCAAGGATGCATCAAGCACAGAACAGCAAAATCTTTACCATCAGTTCAATAAAAAAGAATCATCTTTACTTCCAGTGAAAAATGATATAAGCAAGTCGATCAATGAGGGCTTTCTTCTATGAAGGGAAGGAGACGATGAAGCTGTATAAAGCTGATAGAACAAACTTACCTATAAATCCTGACTGTAAAGTAACAACATGATATAGGTAAGACCTGAACTGTGGGTCAAATGATGTTCTAGTAGGAGTCTTTTGTACTTGATGTTCCTACCAGTCAGAACCATCAGGAAAAGGCTCCAGAGCATCTTGCTTGCCATTGACACAGAATTCAATAACTGCTTTCATTCTAAGAACTTCATCTGGGTGGTAACTGAGATGAACAATTACAAGTTTTGTTTTCTTTAGTTCAGCATCTTTCCTCACTGTCTTGAAAAGTACCTACTGTTCATAAACATCAAGAAATCCATAGTTCTCTCTGCAGCATGAAGCCTGTCATACTCGGGATGCAAAGCGAAAAAGAGTTTTTCGTTGAAAACTGCTCGATCCCATGAATCTGGCTCCTGAGACAGGTGACGAGACACACGATCCAAGAGCTCAATACTAATTGCAGGTTCATCAAACACATCCTTACACCCATAAACTGTTCAATTATTGTAACAATCACTCATCCATTCAACATCTGAATCCCGATGAACGGGTTCTGCAAGTATACTATATCTGAGAGAAGAACACTGCTTCAAAAACTCCCTTCAAATGTGGAACTTAGTCCAGAAACAGCATGATTACCTCCAATTCTTCCAATTGAATCAATGCTTCGGTCTGGATCTCTCTTATAAACAGGTAAATCACTGGACTTGCAGAAATCTAATATGGGGTCATCCAATTGGGAATTACCAACTTTCTTGATGCTTGTGAACCAGACCTCTAGCATGTCTTCCACATTTGAATTTGCAAGTGCAACTATAATCTCCTTGCTAATAGCAACTTCCTCCAAGAGTTTTGCCAACCTGGAATTCACAAACTCATCAGGAAGAACCGTCCAACAGAAGAATCATCAACACAACAGTAAGTGTCTACTCATATTCAATCATCAAATTTACAAGCCAAGAAGCGAAGAACTAAATACAGAAAATCAATGAAATTTGGTTATCCTAATCAAAAACAAATTTCACTGCAATGTAAAACATGAAATCAATTCTAATCACGTAATCAACCTCTTCGTTATCAGTATAGAAAACCCTAAACACAAATGACGAAAGGGTTTAAGATTGAACAAGATAGAATCAGAAAAAACCCGAACCTGAAACTCGATTTCATTGTTTTAGCATTTTGGACAGCCTGATAATAGCTAAAGGATCTATCATGAAAAAAGACAGCGAGCACACAACCCAGAAGAATCCCGATCAAAATGGCCATGGCTACTCCCGATCCACAGATCCTTTTCCTTTCGACCCACGACCATGGACATCATAAAAATCCTCTCTTTGTATCTTCCTTGTGAAATGACTGATACGTCAAAGAGCGAGCGAAGAAGATGAACCAAATCTTTTTATTAAAAATAAAAAAGAAAAGATGGGTTTTATAACGCGAATCCTAACAAACTCCCTCGTTATATGCCACATGTCAGAGAATCTTCAGACCAGAGGAAGACACACGAAAATCAGTGTCTTTATGAAGAGAGAGGTGACGAACAGTTCGTTGAGGACGACACTGAGGGGGTCAGATCCTCTGCCCCATTTTTGCCGCTGGAGCCGGCTAAATGGGGCATAGGATCTGAACCCGATACTACTGAGGTAGGATTTCCCTCTTGACTCAAATTATTAATATATAAAAATTTAACAGAAAGTCATTTTTAATTTTATAATAATTCAAAATAATCGAAACAGGGAACATTATAGGGAAGTCCAAAGAATAGAAATAGAACAGAATGATAATGCATAATAATATATCGAACTCATTCCTAACTACGCAGGTATTCCCAACCAGAACCAAACTGCGTTTAGAAAAAAACTCCAGAACGTGTCAGCAGTAACTGGTATTCCATTAACCATCCACTTAGTTTCAAGTCCAAAAGATACAAATGGCAGTCTCTGATCGATCCTATGTAGAAAATACATCGAGAACATCAACATATTGCACAATTCTATTTACACTCCCATCCCATGTGGTTTCAAAGAACAGACATTCAATCTGGCACCATACAGACCCACATGCAACCCGGGCACTAACTACTATTTAAATCTTTCTGGTAACAAAAATGGATCTTAAACTCTCTAAACTGTATGCTCAAGGAGAAGATTTTTTTTCCTGCAAAATTAGAACACACAAATGAGAAAAAGGGCTTGTTTAGAGCTCAACAGAACAGGGATTGAAATAATTGATTGCAAAATATTAGGGACAGTGAGCCAGAGATGCATACATCATCAGAGCTGGTAATGTATGAAACAACAACAGTGATGTCATCAAGTTTGCCACCGTAATATCGGAGTCCAGCATCTTGGGCAGCAGTAGAAAAGGGTGTCTGTCTGTTTTTATCCTGCGCACGTTGTCTTGCCAATGCGGCAATTTTCTGAGCTGTCACTTGTGGCCCTAGGCCAGCTCTCATGGCATGAACCACCACTGCAGTGATCTCATTGTTGTACAAGTTGTCGAACAATCCATCAGTTCCAGCAATTATAACATCCCCAGGAGCAACAGGGATCTTGAATACCTGAATCAATGGTGCTTCTTAGCTCATTTAAAGTTTCCACAATAGCAGGATATATATTTTTTAGATTCTATTTTACAGCATCAATGAAGTACTGAAGAGTAACCATTGTAGTTGTAACATATTATAGCCACATCTACTTTGTACTTCTGGGTCCAAACAGGATTACTGCATCCTATGGATGGTATTAAGAAAAATAAAAATTTACTTTTATTGGCTATCAAGGATGCTAAAAAGGCATATTTAGCGGAAAGATCATCAAGGCAATATGAAACTAAAGTGATCAAACTTGAAAGTATATTAACATTAAGCCCTCATACTTAGAAAGTGTTTAAGAAACGGACACCATCAGCAGGCATCAATCTAAGGAGAATATGAAAACACTAACCTCACCAGAGCTTGGTAGATCACCCCTGGTTCCACATTCTAGCTGATAGGTAAAATTAAAATCATGTTGCTGCGGAGGAGATTTGAAAACAGTGCATCCATCTCGAACCACTATAAATCCACTGTCCCCTAGATTGATTGCGTGCAGGCCCTGCAGTGACAAGCCAAATATAGATGATGTCATCACTAAATTTAGTTATATGAATTGCTACACATTTTTGCCAAAGCAAAAAAAGGAAATTATAATTATTATAAGAGAAAGAAAGAGCCATGATTGAATTTTCCTTATCAAGAGGTTCGCTCTTACAATTGAAAGCCCAGGCTTCATTAGCGAAAAGCAATGATAGGATAACAACAATTTGTAAAACCTAATTGGTAAGAAAAGGATGACAGCATTAATGGTTAAGTCTGACAATGCAACTATATAGAAGATGCAGGCATAAAACTATTCCTCGGTGATATTGAATCGGGAAAAGAAAGCAGAAACAATATACCTCATTAGTGAGTGCTATGATGCAAGCAGTTGACGAACCCTTGGCTTTTGTGCTCAAGTGGGCCTTCTCCAAGACCCTAAAAGGGTCTACAGAACCCTTAGGCTCCTCTTGAACCGCACTAACAGAATTAGACATCAGTTCTCGAGAATACTGCCCAGCATCAACACCAAGCTCTGCCCAACCACCAACACCATCTGCCACGCCTACTGCCTGTTCATCTGTGCAAATAAAGTGGGCATCCTCTCCACCAGTTTCTTCTTTATCAGGATGTGGCAGGTAGCATGATGCCGAAAGCAGCTTCAGCATTTTGCCAGCTGAACTCTTCCTGTACCCACGCAGCACAACAACTGTAAATACTAGGTACTTCTGTTAAGTATGAAGTTTATTCATGGTATAATATATATTGTCATAAATAAGTAGAATATGGGGTGCCAAGGCAACAAACAACACAAACTATCAAACAAACTTTTTTCTTTTCGAACAAAGAAGAAAAAGTAATACGCGCTTATATGCGAGATAAGGGACATTTCATAACTTACTGGTCTGATGAAGCCGCAGAACCTTGAAGATTATCCCCTTGGTTGGAATTCTCATATACATCAGGAGCAATTCCAGCAGAAAAACATGCTTGTGAAGAGCTATGGAAACCCCTGTATAGTGTTTCCATATTTGGAGAGAAGTTGCACCATTTCTTGGCAACATTGTAGGCAAAAAATCCATAAATGGAAGAATTAGTGGGTTGCTCTTGGTTCTTCAAACTCATACTAGCCTTTCTGCAACTTTGGGAACTCCTACTGTCATAAGACAAGCCAGCATCATTTTTTGACAATGGAAGATGTTCATCCTTTAAACTCAGATTCTCAAAGAAGCGTTCACGGAAAACAACTCTGGATCCATAAGCAGCCATTGGTTGGAACTTCAAGTTGACTGATATCTGACTGGTGTCACAAAGTGCACGATCAATATGGTAGCCACAAACTTGAAACGACGGGCCTGAAACAGAGGGTACAGAAAATGTACGAGAAAGTGCTCCAACAACAGATATATTCCTACTCCTATCAGCTAAGACAGAGTCAGAGGCAGCGTTGACGGTAGGCCCCAAAAGTTCTTGTAGATCTCTAAGTGAAGCAACTCGTATAGAATGAAATAACTTATAATTGCAACATAAAAATTTCCCTTCTCCAAGCAGAATATGAACAGGGATCTGAATGCCGCCGTCTGATCCTAAAACCGATCTCCGTACCCTATTTTGGACGGCATTTCTCAATTTTGACAAGAATGTAGATGGCATCTTAACCACTTAACCCCGAATATTTCACCAGAACCAACCAATGGAAGGAAGCAGGACCTTTGCCCCTACATAAAGCATACACTATCATAACTCTCAAAGCACCGATGCTTTAGATTGCAGCAATACAATCACTCCTTTCTCAAAAATCTGAAAAGGAGAGAAAACGATGAGATCTTTACAGGTGCAAAAAGAAACAACAATTCCAAAACAAAACCACACATCTATACAGCAATCTACTATATATACTCCTAAAACCATATTTTACCATTTAAAATTACTTATATTCCATCATCCGTACGGAACATATAAGAGAGAACAACAAACCGTGGAAGATCGATGACAGTGCGTTCGTTCAGAAATGAATCCCACAAAATGGGGAAAAGAAACGAAAAACAACGAATTGCGAAAACATAAGAAAGAAAAAATAAAAATCATGAAGCAACTAGAAAACGAACATTGATCGATCGAAGAAACCAGAACCAGAGACCGAAGAATCAAAATCCTCTCTAGTTCACATGCGCATAAAGAGGAAGGTGTGTTAGGTGACAGACAAACACGAGGCCTTTGACCTTCTAACCTTCTTCGTCCTTTCAGCTCCTTACCTGACCTTTCGCGATCGCTCGAAAGGCAACAAAATACATAATCCTGAAACTTCGGTGCAAGCTCGCCCCGAGAACAACAAAAATGGAAACCCTAAATAAGTCCAATAAAAAGTGAGAGGGAGACTATTTATTAATAGTAAAATTTAACTCCCCTGTACGGTCACACTCAATAAGCTGAGAAAAATTAACGACTTTTCCTCTAATATCCGTTGACTGAGCTAATTAAGTTAATTAGCGTGTGATTCACGGGATTAGCGTTTTCTTAATAAGGATAGTTTGGTCACCTTATTTTGTCACGTGCCTAACCATTTTTCCCTTTTTTTTCCCATAAAATTAGGAACAGGATAGAAATATTATTAAACTAACATATATTCATCAAAAAAATAGATTTTATTAAAATTACATAAAATTATAAATAAGGAGAAAATTAATTAAAGTAAGTTAATTATATATATATATATATATATATATATATAATTAAGTTAATTAGCGTGTGATTCACGGGATTAGCGTTTTCTTAATAAGGATAGTTTGGTCACCTTATTTTGTCA
>JAOQMQ010000002.1:1568978-1593396 GCA_027563845.1 Erythroxylum subrotundum | reverse complement strand
AAATAGGAGGAATGAGTTTGAGTATGGTGATTAGTCGTTATGGGCACACCATTGACCATATTGTGAGCAATCTTTTTAGGAGGTTATGAGAATATGAATAAAGGTGAATCGATGATGGTTAATTTGGGTTAATTGAAGTAACCTTATAGGGTGTTTTGTGCACGTCTTATGTTTGATTTCAGAGCGATCGTTGGGTTCCGGGAACGTGGTCCAATACCATGGTTGGGCTTCGGGAACGGGGCGCAACAAATTATATGAAAATGACATGTTTTTTATATTATCTCAAACAAAATTTAGATTATTCAAAGTTGATTGGGTTTGATTCATTAAGTTAATTGGGTTCGATCTTTAGACAATCTTAAAATTAACAAAGTTGACATGGTTCAACTCGATTTAAAATTCACGTGCTAAGGCTGAGTTGAACAAAAATGATTCTATTAACCAAATATAACCTTAATTAGTCGTTAATTTTTTACACTAAAGTTTAAATATTATGAACAAAAATGATTTATTTAACTAAATTAGTTAAAATACTAACAAAACCAAAGGCTTGAGCGGAATTCTTAACATTATAAAAGTTAACCATTTAATTAAAAATTTTAAAAGTTTGAACGTTAAGTTAAAAATTTTATATGTCATTTCAATGGTTAAATAATTTATTCCAAATACCTAATTTATAAATTATTATAAACACTTTAGCGAATTCATTTTTGGTTATTAAAAAAAGGAATAATAGATCCTAAAGTTTTCAATCTTTTGAATTTTGTAATTTAAATTTTAAAAAATTTTAATTAAATAACCAATTTTTTATAACCTTAATAATTCAGTTTAAAATGTTAATTATGTTAATATTTTATTGATTTGACCCTAAATCTTAAACTTTAAATTCTAAAATCTTAAACCTTAAATCCTAAATTTTAAATCAAATCTTTTTTTTCTATAATATATATGCGTACGAGAAAAATTAATTATCGACTAATCATTTATATGAACTAAAATACCCACCCTATAACCTCTTCTTTAATTTGTGTTGATGATTAGATAATTATATTTCCACGTGAACGCTTATATGTTAGAGACAAATGTTAGCAATGTGAATAAAATATTAATAAAACTAATCTTATTAAAATTATAAGCTAATGATCACTTAATTAAAAATTTTAAAATTTTAAAAATTGCATGAAAAAATGTCATACGAAGCTGTGGAATTATGAGGATACGATCTAATTGCATGTTTGGACGAATTTTTGGAAGATTAATAAGTACTTTTTTTCATAACAAAGGCTGTTTAAAAAAAAATGAGCATTTAGCTGTAAAAAAAGAGAGCACTTTTTTAATAAATATGATTTTTTTGGTAGCTAAAATATAACTTTTTAAGAAGCTTAAATTTGGAGCTTTTGGAAGAAGTATTTTTTCATATAAATTTTTCAGATCAATTAATGAGCATATTTTTAGCCCCTTTTGCTTTTATGTTTTTTATATAATTCCTACGATACCTAAAAACTCATCTTCCTGCATATTATGTATTTAACTATTTAATCAACTTGATTATTTATTTTGAAATTTATATAATATTATTTGACTTTTTTATATATTTTAATACTTTTTTTTCGATATTAGTTTACTTATATTGTAATCTATATAAAAATTTGATTAGATATATTTTCATTTATATTTCATGTGGTTTAAAATTATATAATAATTAATATATTATATTTTGCATATTGTTTAATATACTTTAAATAATATTTTTATGCGTAAATAAATTTTATTATAAAATAAAATATAATTAAAATTAATAAAAATATTTTTTATTTTTATATTGCTAAATATTGTCGGGCATAAAATTCTTCAAAAAAAAACTGTTTTTTAATTGGTAACTTCCACATTTGATGCTTGAGCTGAAAGCGCTAGAGACGATGAAGAAATTATATCCATAGCAACTAGGACTTGTTAAAAAGTGGACAGTGGAAATGGTAAATTTCACATTCAAGCACTATATAACATTTCAGGTTTCTGATCAACTGCAAATCCTGGAGAAGAGGATCTGGGCACCGTACTGAGGCTGTGTGGTAAGGAAGAGCATGGGAGCATGAACATAGGTGGGGGAGACCACAAAAGAATAATGCCTGATGATCATGGCAAGCACAGTTTTAGCCTCAACAATGGCTAAATTTTGACCAACACAGATTCTGGGGCCTAACCCAAATGGCATATATGAAGCTAAGTGCTTTCGAGACTCGTTGAATCGCAACGGATTGAACTCGTAAGCATCGTCTCCCCATATATCGGTGTCATGGTGGATGGCAATTATAGGAATAAAGAACTGTGTACCAGCAGGAAATTCAAGGCTTCCAAGCTTAACTTTAACAGATGTTTCTCTAGTTGTACCTGCAGCTGGGGAATACAGTCGTAGTGTTTCGTTGATTATTAAGCTCACCTGCAATTACATTCCAGGAATATCAGAACCTGAGGTGAAATGGAACATGTTACCGATTCAGGAAAAGGATAAGAGTTTACGAGTTTAAGGTCATGTAAATCCTCTGCAGCTGGAAGCTCTTTTGTCCCCAAAACACGGTACACTTCTTCTCGTGCTTTGTCTTGCCATTCCTGATGTGAAGCCAAGAGGAGGAGTGCCCAAGTTAAGAGATTTGCAGTAGTTTCTTTTCCTGCAAAGTAGAATGTCTTGCATTCATCTATAATCTCCTCTATTCCTAATGTCTCTTCTTCACCATTCTGACTCTTATGTGTGGACATTAACGAACTCAGTAAATTCCCTGAATTTTCCCTTCCTTTCTTGTTCGTTTTGATCAGGGTCCTCACTGATTCACGAGTTTCCCTCTCCAGCCTCCACCTTTCTCTGTTCTTCTTAGTAGGTAAAAACCTGTCACATGACACCATCAGAGCACAGAACAGTTAGGTTCGTACTCATCTGAAAAAACAATCATCAGAAGACGACAAAGGAAACAAGTTAAGTTCTACTGAACAGGAAAAGATTTTAGTACCTAAATCCTGGAATATATACACTTCTCAAAGCCAGAGATACAAGGTGCATTTGCTGTTCCTGCAATGCAAATATGCGCTTGCCTTCTTCATAACTACTTCCAAAAGCTGTTCTAGATATAACTTCGGCTGAGAGACCATGAAGCTCCTTACTCACTTCTATCTCGAACTCGTCTCTCCCTCCTCTCATGTCCTCCCATTTCTTTAGCATACTATCCGTACTTGCTGCAATATCAGGCACCCAAGTCTTCAAGAAAAAAGGAAATTTCTGAGCATCAGTTCCAACACTTCAATCTTGTCTATATGATTTCAGGTTACTTACGGAAGAAACAGAGTTGTGCTTAAAGCTCACCTTAACTCGCTCCATGTTGAATGCTTGGTTACAGATCCTCCTGTGGAGAGCCCATTTCTCACCTGTGAGACCAACAAGCCCCTGCCCAAAAAGCTCCTTTGCCTGAGGATTATGCTTAGCTCTGTCGAACGAACCGGGTGTATTCATGAGAACTTCCTTTAACATGTCCGGGTCACGAATGGCCAACCTGGGTTTGGACCCGAACCACGAGAGAAAAGTCTTCCCGTAGATGCGCGACCACTCAGAGTAAAACGGAATCACCCTGTGAACAGTGTTCTCGTGGTTAAAAGGCGTTGACTTGGCTTGAGCTTCAGCGTAGAGCCGCCGGATCTCTCCGGTGTTGCCCCATATCGGACGGTAACTAGGTCCTCGTATGCCTTGTTTCGCGAATAGTCGTTGAATTCTCAAGGGCACCCATATGTTTGTATATGTAAACTTAAGGACGAAGATAAGAAGCCAAAGGGTCACTGCTTGAAGAAGAAGAAGAAGAGGAGGAGGAAGAGAATCCATAGCTTGTTTGAGAGATGAAGAGAAACAGGAAGAAGATTAAAAGAGCAAATGTTGACTTTTGTTAACTATATATTGTAGGGTTTGAGTCTAGATATTCTCTCCAATTTTATGGTATCTTATTCTATCTCTTGAATTTTAACCATTTATTTATGTGGGTCTCGTATAAGTCTCGCATAAATAAACATGAGATCCGCATAAATGAATGACTGAGATTTATTGGACAGAATAAGACACCATAAAATTAAACAGAGAATCTTGTCTCGTAAGGTTTAAGGTGGCATGTGACGTGAATTAGCATTGTATATCTTATACTATGATATCAAATTTCTTGAGCTAAAAATTTTAATAGACCCAAGTCCGATCCAATTCGATTTGATCCAATCTGATCCAACCCGAATTTGACCGATACAAAATTCGATTTGATCCAATATGATCCAACCCGAATTTGACTACAAAATCTCCGAAGCATACAACCTAAAAAATACATTGCAATATGATTTTAGAAAACGCCAATTAGAATTGCTCTCTAAGAAGATAAAACAGCTACATAAACCAAAAGTATGCAAAAAAAGGTATAGTATATGAGTTAAAGAAAGGTAACAAGAGATGGTGTCTTGAATATTAAAAGCTACAAGTTCTTTGACCTTAAGCAATATAAGCTACCTAAACTAAAGAGGTACAAAACCAGGCTTTTATACATCCCCTGACAAAAATACCTGGGACATGAGAAGGGTTAAAAGCTCTGAAATCGAGCTTGACTCATCAATGAGCCTTTTCTCTCTGGAACACCATCCCATGTCTCCTCCGAACTCCCACCACCTCCTCCTCCGTCGTAGGATGTCGCTGCAGCAGTGAGGACGCCGGCTGCTCCTACATTAAAGTTGCCACCGTATGTGTTCAGCAATGCAGGACTAGCACCCATACCAAGTCCTAAAAGATCAAGAGTGGCAGGTTGGTTCAATGCCACGTTCACAGCAGCATCAGAATGCAGTCCTAACCCAAGTCCAGCTTTCACTGCATTGCTGCTCTCTGGCTTCACGTCCCATTGATGCTTGTAGCTGTCTTGAAGTCTTAAGCTACGAAGAAATGATTGGTGAGATGTGGTGGCCCCCATTTGAGCTGCTTTCTGAAGCAATGCTGTGGCAGACATTGCGGGTTGTGGAGACGGCGCGTAGAGGTGGTGTTCTTGGTTTGGTGAGAAAAGAGAAGCGACATTGTTGGAGAGGTAAGGAGATGGTGATAGAGAGAGGGACGGGGGTGGTTCCATGACTCTAGGTGTTGGGATTGTTGTGGTTGAGCCGATCACACCACACAGTAGATTGGAGAACGACGGTGATGACGACGGCGATGCTTGTTCTGAAACTATGGTTGTTGCTTCTGTGGTTGAGCTCGCAAAGATACTCGCGAACACTTTGCTTGTAGGGCTTGAAGAGCTTGTGCTCGTGGCTCTTGCAGTGAAGCATGTAGATGCTGGTGTTGGTGGTGAGACTCCATTTGGATTTTCGGCCAATTCTGTGATCAGAAATGAAGGAATGAACGACAAGAATCAGTGACATGATTCGAAAACCAAAAGCAGATGGTAAAAGGAATAACTTTTTGGATGAATAATGGAGGGCTGCAAAGAAAGTTCACATCAAGTCGATAGCTTTACAAGTAAAAGTGAGAATCATTAATGGCGTCTTTTTCACTTAAACCTCCATTGGTGCTTTTCGATCTTTGAGCTTACTTATTATGAACTGCAACTACTACAGCATAATCACAACAACACTTCTTGAAGTAACTCCCTCTCATGCACGCACAAAAGCGCATACCATAAAAAGGAGAGGCATCATCTCATCTCTCAGAGAACCATAACCAACGAGAAAAACACAATTAATTAATCTTCCATCTAATCAAACACTACAAATCCTTGTTAGAAATGGGCAATCTGTACATTAAACACGCGAAGGACAAAAGTAATAATAACCTGAGCTTTGAACTGATACACCAGGAGAAACCACAGTAGTGGATGGCGTAAGAGGCTGAGGAGGTGGTGAAGAAACTGCAGTACTCTTCGCATTGTGATTGATCCCTACTTTATCCAGAATCTCAACGTTTTGCGCTCTTGTACTCTCTTCAGCTAAAGCTTCACAAAATGCCCTATGCGTAACGAAACTATCCCTCCTGTATGTATGTATGTACACACCACCAAACACAAAACCAAATCTTGAAACATCAGCTCCAAACCATTTGGATGTTTCGTGTCCTAGACCCAAAAAAAGAAGAAGAGGGAAACGGAATTAAAAACCTGGAAAACAAAGTGCCGCAATCACATTTGTACTCCCTAGTCCCGCAAGTCTTCATGTGAGCTTTCCAATCAGATTGTACTGCATATTTTTTGGAGCATCTCTCGCACTTCCACTTCTTCTCGCCGTGTTTTCTGCAAAAATGTTTCTTGATTCCGGTAAGGTCGCCGAGAGCTCTAGCTGGGCTATGGTGCACGCAAGATGGCTCCGGACACACGTAGACCCTTTTGCGTGGTTCCTTGGTTTCTCGCTGTTTAAGCTTCCATGGCAAGTTGTGGCCTCGTCGGTGAAGCTGCAGATTCTGGTCTCGCTGAAAGCCTTTGCTACAGATCTCGCACACGAATCTGTTTGTGGCCAAAAGGGACTTCGGCGATAAAGCAATCACTTCAGCATCTGGATCTAAACCAAGAGAATCATAATAATAGACAAAACAGATTCTCAGTAGGAATTTACCAAAAGTGAAGAATTTCATGACTTAGAATCGAATTATTACAGACCTGGCATTCCTGGGAGGTTTCGCTTTTTCTTAGGTGGTACCACTGGAAGTGAAGTGACTTGATTTCCCAACGAAGACACGCCCGTAGCTTCTCCAGAAGCTGCAGAAACTGTCATGTGAGAGGACTTATCAGCCTCGACCATGTTCTTTCCTTGAACAGACCTAAAAAAAGGTAAAACACTGCTTTCTTCAAACCGACTAGAGAAAAATGTAAACTTCGGCTACTTCGTCAATGAATTCTCGGAAGACACAGAACACCCGATCAACAAAAAGATGGTCTTTTAGAAATTTGGATACGGAGATACTCTTTTGCTTCTAAGAAAACTTGGAATTCAACAGTACACAGAAATCTCCTCTCTTAGAATAAAAAACCAAATGCAAAAACGATCCAACACAGTCCGGTGATCGGAGTTTCGTGGTCCCAAAAGGCGGCTATTTCGGATTCATACTCATCCGTCTAGAGGGAGAGAGAGAGTGCATGTGATGAACAGAGGCGAAACATCTTATTAGAGAGAGAGAAAAGCAAGTACAGAGCACAACAGAGAGAGAGGGCGGGAGAGATTCGGAGAAAATAATTAAAAATGAGTTAAAAAGCGGCGCACGTTAACCGTAGTGAATGCTTGAAAACACAGTAGCTTATAGGTGGGTGATGAAATCCTACCGTCCACGTGGCAAGATTAGATTGCTTGCTGAACATTTGTCGGAAGAAGTCGGACTAGACGGTGGTTGTCTTTTAGCGGTAAAAGCTACAGAGTTCTCTTTTCCTTGATCATCTTTTTTTCGCATTTTTTTTAGTGAAACTTTCTGAAGTGTTCCAGAGACAAAAGGACAATTCTGCCCATTCCAAAGCTCGCCACCAATTATTTCTTTTCAATTCTACTTATTTTTAAAAAAATATAAAATTTATCATATATTTCGTACCTGTTTGGATGGACTTTTGGGAGGTCAATAAGTACTTTTTGCCACCACAAAAACTTTTTTAAGAAAAATAAGTATTTGATTGTAAAATAAAAAACACTTCTTTAATAGATATGGTTTTTTGACAACTAAAATACAACTCTTTAAGAAGCTCAAATTTGAAGTTTTTCAAAAAAGCCCCTTAAATGACTTTTTTGGTAGATTTTTCAGATCAATTAATGAACCTATGTTTTAGCCCTTATGTTTTACAAATAATTCTCTCACTCAGTGTTTGGTTACTATCCTCAAAGGTGAGGACAGTGAACAAAGACACAAAAGTGATGTCCTTAACGCTGTTTGGTTGCTGTCTTGATGAATTTCTGTCCCGTCCTCAGTGGACAAGGACAGAAAATTCTGTCCATTCCAAAAGTGAGGTACAAAGACCTCAAGTCCATCGGACAAGAATGGGAAAATACTAAAATGACCCTGTGACGTTCGAAACCTAATCACGTCTAAGGTCGCACATCGTCTTCTTCCTTCTGCTTCTTCCAACTCTTTCTCATCTGTCGCACCTCCTCATCTTATCTATTACCACAAACTCGTCTTCACGTTTATCTTGCAAATTTATCTTATCTATTACAATAAAATGCACAATTTATTATGTATTTAATTATTTACTCAACTTAAATATTTATTTTGAAATTTATATAATATTATTTGACTTTTTATATGTTTTAATATTTAATTTTTATATTAGTTTTATTTATTTATAATCCATACAAAATATTTGATGAGATATATTTTCATTTATGTTTCATATGGTTTAAAATTATAAAATAATTAATATATTGTGCTTTGTATATTGTTTAATATACTTTAAATAATATTTATATGCATAAATATTTTTATTACAAAATAAAATATAGTTAAAATTAAAAGTATATTTTGTTTTTATGTTGCCAAACAATCTACTGTATGAAGCTCTTTTAAAAAAGCTATTTTTTAAATGACAATCAAACAGTTAACTGACTTCTTAGAAAAATTCTTCTAAAAAAAGATCCACAAAAAAAGCTCAATTAACAAAAGCTTTACTGGTATAGGCTCAAACAAACAGAGGCTTAATAACATGCTTAACAACAATACCACCCAATATGAATCCTACCGATACGTAGAATTTAGTAAAGTGCAATAGTACGTAATCTTACCTTTAATTAATAGATAGACTGTTTTTAAATAACCTACGTAAAAACTACTTAATATTTTTTGAAATATGTATTAATAATATAATAATTTGTATAATTTAAATAAATTATGCAGGAGACCCTAAGCGAGGATGGGGACATATTTGACTTTAAAGTGGGAAGGGGACAAGAACGTGTAACAAATGCTTTGAAGGACAAGAGACGTAGAACTCTAACATTTGTTCTTATCCTCCGCCTACATTTAATGAAACAAACCGCTAATCCATGTAACACGATAAGCACGAGAGTTAGGCATAGGAAAACGATGCTCCGTTTTCGTAAATTTCCTCCAAGATCTAGTACTAACCAGAAACGCCTCTTTATTGAGGGTAAAATTGTACCTCTATAAATTTTAAAGCTTGATGGTTTATCGCAAGATTAGGATGCATGTTTGAATAAGCTTTTGGAAAATTAATAAGAATTTTTTCTATTATAAAGGTCCTTTTTTTAAGAAAAATAGACGTTTGGCTGTAAAATTAAAAGTATCTTTTTAATAGCTTAAACTCAAATTTGGAGCTTAAAAAAATATCTTTTCAGGTAGATTTTTCAGATCAATTAATGAATCTATTTTTTAATTCTTTTTGTCCTTATGTTTTACACATAATTCCTACAATACCCACAAACTCATTTTCCTGTTTATTATGTATTTAACTATTTACTCAATTTGGATATTTATTTTAGGATTTATATAATATTATTTGACTTTTTTTATATGTTTTAATATTTATTTTTATATTAGTTTTAATTATGTTATAATCTATATAAAATATTTAGTTATATATATATTTTATTTATGTTTTATATAGTTTAAAATTATATAACAATTATTATATTGTACTTTGCATATTGTTTAATATACTTTAAATAATATTTATACGCATAAATAATTTTATTACAAAATAAAATATAGTTAAAATTAAAAGTGTCTTTTATTTTTATGTTGCAAAACAGTCTACTGTATAAAATTCTTTCAAAAAAACTGTTTTTAAAATGACAACCAAATAGTCAACTAGCTTTTTTTAAAATTTATTCTCATAAAAGATCTATAAAAAAAGTTCTACTGACAAAAATTCTACTGATATAAGCCCAAACAAATAAAGGCTCTTTATGCAAAAAGGTCTTCTAAAAGGATATCAATCCACACAACAATTATGTTCATGTTTCTCGAGTGGAAGAAATATAAAATTGACAGACACGAAATACTTTGTTATAAAAAATTTCTAAATCTAGACGGTTTATTGCAAGACTAAATTCAAAGGTTGATACTGTATGTCTTTTTTTTTTTGTTACAAATGAGAGAAAACTAAAACTATCTCATAAAAGAAATATCGTAGGCATCAGCCCAGATAATCAAGGAGAGGAGGTCAGGAATCTCCTCAAAAACTTTAAAAGTTGACGAAATGTCATGACCTAATTTAGTCAAACAATCTGCTACAAAATTACCTTCACGAAACACATGCCTAATAAAACAAAGCCAATTCTTAGCAAGTAAAGCTTGAATATCTACAACTAGAACAGGCAGGGGATGTGAAGAGATAACACCATAAGTCACCATCCTCACGGTCTCCATGCTATCTGATTCTACCACAACCTGTCGAAAACCATGATCCCATACAAAAATCAATCCATCGCGAATGGATCATAACTCCCTCACCAAGATAATCGAACCACCAATTTAAAACGAATACCCCATAGTCAACGATCAAAAGAATCACGCAACAACCCTCCACCACTAGTCAGCCCAGGAGTAACAATAGAACTGCCGTCACAATTCAACGTCACCCAACCAGTAGGCGGAGCAGTCCAACCAATCCAACGCCTCACACCTTGAAGCTTCGGTTTGGAAACCGAAGTCAATGAGACATCCATGGCAACTTTAAAGACACAACTATTCAAAGTTGCCAAAGAAAGAAACTCCCTTTGAAAGACCCATAAGTTTTTAGCCTTTCACAACCTCCAAATACCTGCCAGAAATCAATGTGCCCAAGCAAAACCAAAAGGACCCACAGCACGAGCACGCAGATTTAAAGTTAGCCAATAAACTAAAATCGCCACAATAAAAAAATCAGGAGGAACATCCCACTGCTGCCACCATGCAACTGCACGATTACAATCACGCAACAAACGTAAAGGAGACAATTGTACATCGCAATTAAGTTCCCTAACTTAATCCAGACCAGAGAAGATATCATAATTTTAAAAGTTTATATTTATATTATTTTATTAATTATATTAAAAGATATTAACGAAATTGGATTGTTAAAATTTAAATACTCTGATTAAATAAAAATTTAAACTCAATAAAATTAAATAAAAAATCTGAATTTTTTTAATTTATTGTCCTTGCACATAATATTTATTGTGAAGGACAGTGGCAATTGTGTGGATACGGTATTCTTACGGGGGCAGTATAGTAAAAGACTAAAGTAGTAGTAGGTAAAGTCTCGATTGTGTCTAATGTGAAGACAGTACGTTACGGTACTCTCTGTAGTTGACAAATGGTCCCTCTGAAGGTCCACACTGGGCAGATATTCCATGTGTGGGTATCCATTGTATGTTGATGGTAATCACGGCAGTTTGTTCATCGCTTCATTGATCGGCACGCATTTTCAACGGTCAGGATTCGGGTCGTATTGTAGTCAAAGGTTTCCACTTCATTGTACGAAGAAAACCGCAAAAGTAAAATCAGCTTTTGTCCATTTACGGTAATTGTACACCGCAGGATACGGTCAGTTGCACTTATTTCTTACACAAGTATATTTATATATTAATACAACTTTCAAATGTTGTCGTTGACCATCTGTGAGGGCATTTTGGTAATTGTAAATAGTGCTGGCATCCACCAACTTTAATTCCAGGGTCCCACTTTCAAATCCACGTAAGCTCAAAATTAAAAATGATAACAAACAACTACACCTGCTAATAATGAATGATTACATTGTTACGAAACTTTAATCGTAATTAATAGAAAAAATATTTCTAAATAATTCATATCAAAAAAAGAGAGAAAGAGAGAGAGAGAGAAATAAATAATACTAATAATGCAAATATTAGTATTAACAATAATAATAATAACAATAAAAAGGTGGTGATGGTGGCAGTGGTGATAATGATAATAGTAGTAGTAGTTTTAGTAGTAATAATCGTAGTTCTTATAATAATAATAATAATAATTGAAAGTCCCTTAAGGGTGGTCGAGTTGGTGAATTGGGGGGCATGAGGCTAAAAGGTCTTGTGTTTGAATCCCCTTACCTACGCTCTTTCGATCGAGCCTGTCATATATGATTTGCCTAGTGTGGAATACCCAGTTGGCGTGAGTTGCATACTATTGCGTCAATTCGGAGATTTACCCAGTACGCATCCAAAGGATAGCAACAGCGAGTTCCTCCGTTTTTAAAAAAAAAATCGAAAGTTAATAATAATAATAATACTAATAGTGATAATAATAAAAAAATAAAAATGAAAATGACAGTAAGATCAAAATTAAAAAAGTTGTTCTAAATTTTAAGTTGTTCTATTATATTTTTTAAAGTTCAAGTTAAAAATATTAAATTTGATTTAAATTCAAGTAGAATTTCTTAAATTAAATTTTTTTATTAATTTAAATTTTATTTAATAAAACTAAAAATTTTAAAAACAGTTATCTAATGATAGACTTGCAATTTAAATAATTAAAAAATATAGGAGTTTAATTTGATTTAATAACTAAAAATTATAATTTCATTAAATTTGGTTTAAAATTTGAATAAAATTTTTTAATTTAAGTCACAGTAAAATTAAAAATTTAAAATTTAAACTATAAATTATAAATTATAAATTAAAAGCAAGTGTTTGAGTTCACTTGAACATGGAATGTTTGATGTGAAGAAGATAACAGGTGGAAGAATTGGATAAGACTCTCCATCACTCTCAAATCATCTTTTTGTTTGCCTTTCAATGGTGGCTTTTCTGTGCACGAACAAGTCAATTATTGCTGTGTTGTCAAATTTTCAAAGAGAAATTGATGTTTAGGATCGAAATTTGAAGCAAGATGCTCTCCATTCGATCTGATCCATTCACAGAGTTTAAGATCGAATTCGATTGATTTGAATTATTTTTCAAAAATATACAGGAAGGTACAGCTGTGATGTGAAGAGCGAAGCACCAAGTGACTGCAATGTCAAAAGTTGGAATCGATTGCTAGGTCCCCCAGCAATCATCATCAAGTTGATTCTTTTAGTTGCCACCTTTTTTCTGTGATTGCAGTGAGCAAAGTTTGAATCTTTATGCTCATCCCTTGCCCATTCGTGCCTTTACAGAAAGGGTTTCTGTTTGCAAGAGCCAATCTTGCTATTCTGATGTGTCCTGTCTACTTTTTCAGATCATTGGATCAATCATACAATGCTTTTAAGAGGTCTCACTTGAGAGATTAATCATTCTGATAAGAAAATTAGTGATAATTGTTATAATAATTATTACTTCATTAAGTGATTTAATCATTACCTGCACTCATAATGTATCCAATGAGAGTAACTTGCATACATATATAAGAAATTCAATCTCAGTAACCCTACTTGCCTCCCAACATTGGTCCATAATTTTGGCAAACCTGGAACTAATAACTTGTCTCGGACACGACTCCATTCATAAGCCCTTACCAGGGACAATCATTTCTCATATCCATCATTCACAGATGATAATTTTGCAAAGCTTCAGGTACTCAAGATCCCAGTAAGACACCAAAAGCTATAAAAATGAAAGTTCAGAGCCTTAGCATCTTCTCCGTCACTTACATCAACATGTTGCTCTAGCACATAGTCTAGATAATGTCTCTTACAATTCAGTCTTTCAACAATCACTGGATATATGCACACAAAAATCACACTTGCTAGTGCAGAACATTAGCTTAGACATACAGTATAAACAGAATACAACTCTTTCTGGTTCAAAGTGCTCTTTTCCTTTTTCTAAATCTTCAAGTTGTTATTTCTCCATTTTTAATGATTCTGATCATATTAGCTGCAAGAACTCACAATGGCTTCCTAGTACAAAGAGGACTACTGGCTAAAGTGGCTTGTACAAAGAAGTAGGAGAAAGAAGACCAACAATGTGTGACTCTTCAATCTTTTGACTCATCTCTTTTTCTGAAAAAAGACAAAAATCTATCCCCATTTCATTTACATGTAAAAATTCTAAGAACTCTAAACGAGAAGCATGTAAATTACATTTGATGTCCCTCTATCCCTCTCATATTTGTGAAAGCATATGTACAGAGATTATTTGAGCTTCCCTTTCCCCTGTGGTGTATGTTTCTAACTAAAGGAGGCGGTAAACTACGTATCTGTTGCTCTAGATGGAGAGCACTTTGTTGAATCCCTTCCAGATTGCACGTAGACGTCATGATTAATGGATGCCAACTGCGACAAGTTCTGCAAGAGATGTTTAAATTCAACAAACCAAAGTATGTTGTGAACTTAAAGTGAATATAAGTTAATGGAAATCATCCCAAAACTTTATCACTATACCATTGACAAGAAACCTTACCTTGAAAGAGAAATTTATCAACGAGAGATTAACCGGTACAGAGCCGAATTCTGCCAAGTCGCCACATTCATCCATCTAAAACACGAGGAAACAGAAAATGTAACACTTCAAATCAGCACATTCATCAATATGACAAAATCTCAACCACAGCATCTATGACAAGAAAAAGACTGAACGTGAGCAAGTCTATCTACTTCACTTAGCTCCACCTTCCCTCCACTTCGTCATCACATGCTAACCTCAGAAGAGATAAATATAAGAGTTTTTTCACTCCCCAGTTTCCACCTACCTCAGAATTAGTCCCGGGAAAGAAAATGAAATGATTAACTAAACCTTTTTTCAGAGCTTTTATATTAATTTCCAACCACAAGTTGGTCAAAAACACCATATATACCAAAAGAAAGTTTCAGCTGCACGCACATTGCATTGGTTTCTTACGAAAAGGAGCAAAACGTGACCGACAGTAGAACTAAAAAGAATTTACTCACAAAGGTGTGTATTAGTGCACCCACCTCATCTCCAGAGTCTGAGGATGAATCGCAGCTTTCACTATCAGAATTGCTACTAGTTTGATCATTTGGTATTCCAGTAGAAAATTGCGATAATCGTGAAACAAAATAGCTTGTGTCATCTACAGTGTCGGGACTTGGCACAAAAGCAGCCTGTACATAGAAGAAAAGAATTATATATATAAAAAAAAGAATCAGAAAGCAATGACTAGAATTAGTTTCACATATATACTTGCTTATTATTGACATGAGATGATGCAAAGCATTCCAACTAAGAAAACATTCTCAACTGATTGCAAAGTTTAAAGTTCTTTCATGAAAATACAACAAATGCAATCTTGATAGGCACAATGGATATCAGTCACTGCTTCTGATTATTCAGTGACTAGTTTTACAAAATGCAGCTGGGGAAGGATGTCATTCAACACCAAAATGGTTGGTGAAAGCTAAGAAGTTGGCAACACTAAGCAAAATAAGGGCACAAATATGAAATACAGTTCTAGCATAATGCCTGTTAACTAGGAAATTATAAATCCAAATCTGCGGCAAGGTTGTACCTTTTGCAAGGCAAGGTTGTTCCAGTCAATTCCTTCAAAAAATAGATGTGCTTTAACCTATAAAGTAAATATAATTAATTCCGAAATCCCAAACTGAAGATTGTAATTCTTAATCAAAACTAAGATAGTGAAATGCTGCCCACCTCCATTGATCCCTTTGCTCCCAACCTCTGGTCTGGATCAAGAATAAGCAACCTAAAAGGAGACAGGTGACAAATGATTGATAAAGTTGAAGTATGTTTTCTTCTAGTGAAGGCCATAAATACCATGCAGATGAAAAGTTCACCGCCCACCTCTTAATCAAGTCTTGGGCTTCATAAGACATGTCATCAGGAACAGAAGGCCATGGGATTTTTCCATTAAGAATGTTGTCAAATATTAACTGCAAACATGAAAAGCCATAAGAGTTAATGACTGCTCTCTCTACGAATCAGATCTATTGCAGCAAGGTTTCTTGAAGATGAACACTACAGTTAATCTGGACTCATTCCATGCTACTGAATCCACCAATTTCAGTCAAAACCCATTAGTTCCATGTTTAAAAAGTGTTCACTTTAATACACACAATCTTTGCTTCCCACCTGAACCACTACAATTTATGGGATAAACAGAAGAGTTAAATATACCTCAGGCCGGTCAGCATTAAAAGGTGGAATACCAGTTATCAACTCAAATAGGATTATTCCCACAGACCACCAGTCAGCAGCATAACCTGCAGGACACTCGAGAGGTAAATTGAAGTGGTACATAAGCTTTACATAAGGCCAACTTCAGGTTATGAACCAAACCATGCTCAGTTCCAAGAAGAATTTCGGGGGCCAGATAGTCAGGTGTTCCCACAGCTGAATGCTGATTTCTATTTTCAGAATGTTGACTGCATGGAGTAAGCGCATCTAGAGATATATCCCCTTTTGTCTCAGATCCTGATAAATCCATTGTACTGTTTATAAGGCCAATTTTTGAAAGCCCAAAGTCTGTAAGCTGGTAATATAAGGAATCGTTAATACGGGGAGGACTAAAGACAACATATATATTAAAGGTGTCAAGATATGCAGGAAATAGCCTGAAATGCCCAAGATATTCAATCCAAAGAAGAAAACTAACGTTTCAATAGTGCTACAGTAGAAGAAGACAGACGACTTTCTAAACAGTTACTGATGAAGTACTTTGTAGAACACAAGAGTTTTCCCGTTGAATTTTGGCAGGAATAAGTATCTTGAAAAAGAATATTGATTTATTTCTTGAAGCAGATTTCACATTTGAATGGATGAACATAGAGATATGGAGCATTAGGCCCTTTCAATTAAAAGATCTAAAGGCATGGCCACCCATATGTATGCATGCACACAAGTGCTCATTAATAAACAGGTAACAAACTCCTAGAACATAAGTTCTCTAATAATTTGTATAACACTCAGTAAATCACATCAAACCTTAATGTGCCCATCATGTGCAATCAATATGTTGTCTGGCTTGAGATCACGATGCACTATTCCCATAGAATGGAGATATTCCAATGCAAGAACCTGGAAAATACAAGAACCAACTTTCTGATGAGCACTGAGAATTCATGGTTCCTTTTACTCAAAACAAAAAATACAAACCAGTTCTGCAATGTATATTCGAGCCACTTCTTCCTCAAGGCAACCAACTTTTCTCAGCAGAGAGTACAAGTCACCACCATTGAGATATTCCATTACCAGATATAGATTATCTCTACAAGTAAATGAGTAGAAGAAACGAACCTGTGGTCACAAGAAGACGTATTAGACCCACAGAAATCAAAGTTAGTAATTCAATAAGCACGGTCAAAAGAAATGAAGTTGCTCAAGCAAGGAGAAGAAGCTGAAGCAGATCAAATCCTAAATTGAAAGCATCTAATCTTTTTACTTGAACCTAAAACATTTCTTATCTGAGAGTAATTTAGACAGATATAATACCACAAATGGATTTCGAACTGTTATCAGTATGTTACGCTCTGCTACTATTCGCTGAACATCATTCTTCCGCAACATATCCATCTTTTTCACCGCCTGCTTGATAACATCGATAAAATTACATTAGGTGAATCTAGGAAATCACCACTGTCAGAACGTTCAACACAAAAATTATTAAATTATCAAAATTAGATTCGAACTGTTGATTCTCTGTGAAAGAAAATGCATTTGTTCTTTTCAACTCAGTTGACTATATTAGAAGTACCAATCACATCCCAATACTGAAATCTAGACAAGCCAATGACTTAGCTATCACCGACCTTGTTTTTGATGTCTTAACTCTAACACCTTGTTAAGCAAGTAGACTTCCCAGTTTCATTGCCCATAAAGATTGCATGGATAAATTTAAAAAATAAACTTAAAAACTGGCATTTATAAACTAGTAAAATGTATCTTAAAGAACATGACCAGTTTTCATTTCAATGTTGCTATTGCCATCTTTGCTTCACAACTAAAATATTCCACAAAACAAGTCAATAAAAAATCATTTAAGTGACTAAGGATGTTTCAAGAACTATATAACAAGGAAAAGTCAAGATAGCTCTCTGGAGGGCTACATTTTCAGTCACCAAAATTGGGAAAAGTGAATTGATACATACCTTTATTGCAAATAAGTCTCCTGTTATCCGTTTGCGAGCAAGAAAGACTTTTCCAAAAGCACCTCTGCTAATTGGTTTGATTATTTCAAAATCATCAATACTTGTTCGCTCTCTTTGTGAAGAGTTTCTAGGAGTTGATGCTCCACTACTATGAGATGCACAATCCAGGAGAAGTTTAGGAAATTCCAAGTGTTTGCCATCGCCTTTTGGACTTCTGCTATCCGTTAGGTCGCAAGCAAGTATATACTTCTCCCTGCAAACGTTGCAAAGAGACGTCATGAATAATCAACAAGAGTATCCAGTCCTTTTACTAAGAGAACTAGTGTGATTAATAGTGTACCGCAGAAGTTTCTCTACCCGGCTCCCAAAAGTATCTATTACCAAAGCTTTTAGCTTGCTTTGCTGTAACACATCCTGCAAATCTTGCAAATAAGCTAGCAGAACATCATGTGCCCCTTCCTTGGAAATATCAGTGCTAGCTACACAACTTGCTATGTTTGCAAGATCCGTCATCTGAAAATAACATTACAAAATATGTACCTGCCATTACCTCCAGCAAGCTAACATTTTTCAAATAATTATAGCATGCAACAATAGTTTGTAACAAACGCTTCCAAACAAATTAAACAAGCCAGTGATATATAACAGGAAGCACTAGTGTAGTTTCACAATAAAACATTAAAATGGACGCTACAACATACTAAACTGCAGAAGAAAGTTTTCAAGACACTGATTTGTGTCACATAATTACCCACATTGTATCTGGGGGCTCAATCGGACTAATACAGCATTTCTATCCATAAAGTTTTTCAAGGTGATTCAAGAAACTTTTAATGTTGCTAATCAAACATTTTAATATGATATGCAATTGTAAAATCAGATTACAAACAAATAGCTACAGATGGTCGCCTTCAGGAAGCCACCACAAAGCTGATTCTAGCATCGTAAGGATTGTTATACCATAATACTTACACTTACACTAGGAACAGAAAAATCTTATTTACCATAGTTTTACCAACAAGAATGACTAACCTGTTGAGTATCCTCCAGCTCAGAAGGATTGTTATGTTCTAACCAGAAAGAATCAAAGTGACCAGCCCTAGGAGTATTTGTGGATGAAACCGAAGTCATGCTCCCAGCCGAGGAGTAAGCACCATAGTTACATAACTTCATAGCCATGTGGCCCTTCAAGCTAAAAGATGGTAGGAGAGAATCATCTATGCTGGCAATATCCATTTCATGTATCTCTTCAACCATTCCTTCAACACCTTTGTTCCTCCATTCACATACTCTGGGAGAGTAAACTTCGGTTGCGGCAGAACTATAAGTTTGTAGCTTTGAATTCTCAGGGCTGTCATATGAAGAATGGCCATTCGTATTTCGAGACTCTATAATCTGTTCCAATATCTCTGCAAAGTTTGAAAGACGTTCATCTACATCTACAGAATTCAAGTCACACTTATCCGCATATGCACATATATAAGAATGTGATTCTAGTCGTGAAATTGGGACAATTTCTTCACATATCCTGCATATTTCTGAATCAGATTCATCCAAAACGTGTCGTCGGTCATGGTGATAATCATCAAAGTTTTCTGCCTCCTCAGGAAGTGAACCAAAACTAGATACATTCACCAAGTTTCCAGCAAACCTGTTATCAGCTTCTTGCAAAGTAATGCCATTTTTTGACTTTTGAGCAAGCAAATTTTGTCCACACGTCTGATAATTGTTTCTGGTAGTTACATCACTCTCATCAGCTGCCTCTTCAAGCCCAGTACACATTGCCTCAGGGGGCTTAGAGTAATTACTCTGTCCCAGCGGCTGTTTTTTGGCATCACTACTATGACTTAAAGCATAATCTGGATCAGACTCGGCAATCCCACGATTGGCAACCCAACTCATATCAACTGAAGGAATTCTTTCCAGACATCTCTTGAATTTTCTAAGAGATTTCTTATCGATCGGTTCACGGTCTTTCTGAAATTGCAACAACCTCGTGCAACGTGTCAATATAAAAAGCATTCGAGTAATTAGCCACTTCAAAAGTCCTGTTTGGCACTGACTTCTTTTCTCAGTTAGATCTTGAACAATTATTTCACATTTGGAACGAAACTGAACACAGGTCATTTTCATACAGATTTGAGCGAGAATCAGGAGATCCTCTGCCATTTTCTGCTCTTCTTCCATTGAAGTATCAATATTTTCAAGAACATCAATCACTTCTCCAGCAAAACTAGCCAGCTCTGCATTGACCACTTCTTTAGCAGCATCAAATCTCGCCCGCAATGAACCCAATAATTCCTGATTTGACAAAAAAGATAGAAAGACTACTCATTTTAGTTTACCTCTACAATCAGAAGGCTCAACAAACTAATTAGATTTTCTTGACAATCAAATGCATACACATCGAACATGGTTGCACTCGGATTATTAAATAGTGCACCAAACCATAACATTTATACACGAGTTAGTCAAAGTAGGATTTTTACCATATTCAAGAGAAGCAGTCTGCTTCCCAAGATGCTGTTAATTAAAGAATTTGGTCAATGAAAGACATACTGGGTTGTGGGAGGAAGGGGGGAGGAATGAAAAAATAAGCCAATCAAATGAAGTAGTATGGAATGCCAATGCACCCTTTTCTACTACCTTGTTAAAAATTCCCAAATAAATCCTACTATAAAAACAAAAAAGTTTACCTCCAGATCGCTGTAACTATGAGCCCGTGATTGCACTGGTTGAATGCCACCTTTTGGTCCTATCTCATGTGAGAAACTTTTCAAACATTTTGATGGTTTACTCCGCCTTACATTCTCAAAATAAGACTGTTTTGCATTTAGGTTATCATTTCCATTGCAAAATTTGCTTCCCACATGTTCCCTTATTTCTGATGTCTTAGTTTCCATGCTTCTCTCCTGTCAAATAGATGCATTGCTATTTCAGTATTTCTAGTAAAGCAAAAAGTATCATTAAGCATTGGCGTAGGCATAAGCAATTGAATAGCAGTCCAAACAAATGATCACCTCAGTATTTGGAGTGACATCACTGACAACTTGTCGAGCATCCCTGGAAAAGTAAGATGTAAGCCATCGGGATATCTTCTTTCCTTTACGCGTTTCATCTAGAAATATGAACAAAAAATCAGATATTTTGGGAATAAATGGATCCTACCATCCAAACTAAACAAAGGTACATAAAACAATTTTCCAGTAATGGAATTTTCAATTCAGAAGATCGGTGAAGGAAACAAAAGCAACATTTAAGTGAGTCCCCCTGGATATGAATACCAATATTTGACAGCAAATGAGAAGACACCGAGCAATTCACATTCTTCACACTAACAGTAGTTAAAAAAGGCAATCAATCCTGCAGGCCAACTGAAGCATGCACTCCAAAATGTTAGGCAACAAAAAACTCCACTTTTCAAAGTATTGGCTTTCTAATTATCTTCGTGACATATTTTAGTTAAATAGAGACAATATTCTTCGTCCTAAAGATACATAAAAAGCTTCAAAATGAAATATAAATTACTTAGCATGAAAAATATGAAACAAAGGCTCACCCAGGATTTCTATATTCTAATCCAAACTGACTGACAGGAACGGAAGTCATCTGCAAATCACAAGTTCATGCTTTAAATGGCTAAATGCAAGAATTTATATTACCTTTTCTAAGCCCCATTAAGAAGAGAACTGATGATCTCAACTTTTTAGGACCCATGCCTATGCAATAACAAGTTGTTTTAACACTTCTCACAAGGCTCAAGTAATTAGGCAGTAGGATGAAAACTAAAAGTAAGAAGGCAGGTTTTCTAAAACAATGTAGACTTCGCAACAAGTGAGTAAAAAATCTTATCCGTAATCCATAATGGAGAAAGTTTGCACAAATATTACAGCAACTGTACGAGAATGTTGTAGCAACGCCAAAACAATAACATTGCAGGTGAAATAGAGCGTACACTCGTTGAAAGGGATAGAAAACAAGATGGTGGGCTAAGTACAAAGATTCTCAGGCGATGATGGTTTCCTATATATGAATAATGACATGGGCAGGTTTTTCTCGATGATAAGAAGAAAGCTAGAGACTTCTCATTCAAAAATCAAATGGAAGCTTCAGAAACACAATGTCAATTCAAGAAATTTACAATCTGAGCAAATATATCCACATCTAGCTTAGTTCCAAACTGCCCCGAGTCGACAAATCGTAAGTTATGAAACAACTAGTCCCGAAAAATCCTGTTTAACCCGAAGAAACTGAAACGGGTGAGTGAAAAAGACAACGGCTGGGAAGCCATAATAGTGGCGAGTCTATGTCTCGTCCTCAGCTTCAACCACCATTCTAAAACAGTTCGGAGGAAACAAAAGCAGTCAAAAACAAACAAACCTGACAAGTCAATTCTATTTCTAGAATTTCCAAACCCAAAAAAAATCACAGACAACGAAAACACAAAACCGAAACCCCCAACAAACAAAAGTGAAAAGAAAACGATAACATTAAATTAAAGAACACATGAAACAACCTTGTTTTGAAGAAGCACTAACGCTACGCCCCTGAGCCATAACGTTCGGTTTAGGCCTTCCTTTCACGGGAGGCCTTGACAAACCTCCACAGTTCTTGGATTCCGTAAACTCTTCAAGTCTCGAACTCGGTTGCTCGACCCGACCCGTTCTAATCCGATTCAACCCGCTCGGAATACCCACCTCCGACGAGCCTCCACTGCTTCCACTTGATTCAGTCATCGTTAAGAATTTTTCTTTTTTTTTTTTAACAAAAGAAACTCCTAACAAATTGAACTAGGTTTACTCTTGCTTATTATTTTCTCGGCAACCAAAGATGAAAAAGATCAACAAATTCCTGAACTACTTCAGTCTTCATAACCAAAATCGCTAAAAACCAGGGTACGAGCCGAGTTAGTTGGGATCAAATTTAACAAACAAAAAACTTGCTAGTAAAATAGAGTTTTCAGAATTTGTCTTCTAGCAGTAGATGAGAGACGAGGAAACGAGCCCCGTTGTCTGGTGGTGGTTGGACTTCTCAAACAGATGAGAAAAGACACACACATACGCGCAAGGCCTTGGTTAAACTAACAAAAGGAGGCTTTTTTTTTCCCCTTCTTGTGTATTGCGCAGAGTTCGGTACCTGATAGCGACATCAACTTAACCTAAACAATTCATCAAAATTCAAACCCCTAATTTTGAAAGGTAAGCGCCCACAATGACATAGATTATTAAAAAAACCTACGAAATATCCGTTACAAAAATTAAATCTTGGAGTAAACCCAATTTCTGATTCAACAAGAACGAGTCAGAACTTGGACTAGAATTAAAAATTAAAAGTGGACGAAGAAGACGATAAGTGGTCCTTTCGATGGCTTACCATGTCAAGAATCGTCCAAAACACGTGCACGTTCCTTCTCCGCCATAGCCACAGTATGACACACAATCTTACCAAATTCTCTATTTTGGATTCTGATTCTGATGTGTTTTAATCTGTGTTCAAGAGTTTCTCTCCTCTACGTCGATGAAAGTGGGGAAGTTTCATCACGTAGAAGAGAGAAACTTCCAAGATTTTGTTCATCAAGATTCTCATTGATCACAATTAATCACTTTTATATGCACACCCAAAAAAATTTAATAAAATCTCCAATTTATCAAATTTATTTCCTTTTTCTAAGCAAATTAAGGTTAATCAATTTATCAAATTTATTTCCTTTTAATCTCTGGTGGGATTATTTTGGAAATTAATTGCTGATTATTAACGACCTTTTTGTCGGATTGTGTCTGAATCTGAAGCGCGAATGGAATTTCAACGCGTGGCTATTGATGGTTAGATGCGAATATTAAAAGAATGTAAGGACCAAAAGGGAAAAAAGATAAGAATCTTTTGGAGGCTCTCCTCTCCTACCAATTTTTTTTTTAATCCAAAAAGGAGAGATACAGGCCTTGCGTTACTAGTCGGGTAAATGAAACTCCCGATATATCCTCTAACAGGAGGGATAAACAACCCACAGGCGGGTTTTGAAATATATGAATGCCAAGGTCAAGTGAACTAGCGTAATTGGCTAGCCAATCTGCAGCCCTATTAGCCTCGCGGTAAACATGTCTCACTTTCACTAGCCAATCTCTAGCTATTAAGTATCGGATCCCTATTATTAGGGAATTAAACGGGTCTGACTGATCCGCTGAGAAGGATAAGAGATTGATAATAATCATCGAGTCGACATCTAATTCCACTCGCCGATAGCCTAGGTCTCATGCAAGGTGTAACCTAGTAAAGACCCCCCTAAGTTCTGCCTCAACAACTGTACAGTTACCTATGTTATGTGCAAATCCGCCGATCCATGATCCCGTATTGTATCGAAGTATTCCGCCGGCTGAAGCCCACGAGGACGACCCTGTAAAAGCACCATCTGTATTAAGTCGAACCCAACCAGCTGGAGGATGTCGCCAACT
>JAOQMQ010000002.1:1550884-1568878 GCA_027563845.1 Erythroxylum subrotundum | reverse complement strand
TTTAATTACATATAATTTAATTATAAAAATAAATTAAATTAAATTATTCATAATTTTATTAATAATTAATATATATATATATATTTAAATGATAGTAAACCAGATTATAACAAACAAAAACAGGAAACAAAAATCACTTTTTATGATTTTCATAATTTTTGAAAACTAGAAGAAACGAAAACAAAAAATAGAAACTAAAAACTCAAATAAACAAGTTTTTTTACTGAATTTGAAAACAAAATCAAAAAATCAAAAACGTAAACAAACACCCCCTAATTTAACATTAAAAATTTTGAACCGGTTTATTTTTCAATTTGATTTTTAACTTTTTAGTTTGATTTAGTTTAATAATCTTTATCGTTAAAGACTTACAAGTTTATTATTTAATCGATCAGTTTTTGTAAATTAATTAATTTTTATAACTTAAAATAAATCAATAAATTTTTATTTAACAATCTTTTTTTTAAATTAAATTTTGAATTTTTCTATAGATAAAATTACTCCTCTTTAATTGTTTTTTAAATTCTTTAATTTTATTCAATCTCTAACCGATTTTATAACAGTCCAATACCTGTTGAATCTTTTCTTATCTTATCGGTTTAATTTCCAGTCCAATTTTTAACACATTGTGTTGTTTAATACTTTGTACCGATTTTGTTTTTCTTTAATTAATCTAGTTAAAAGATAAAAACGACATCGTATTAAATTTTAAATTTTAAATGAAAATGAAGATTAACGATAAAGAGAATTGCGATATACTTAAAACAATATAAACGAAAATAGTAATTTTTCAAAATATAAGGACTAAAGTGAAAAAAGACGAGACGAGTAAAGTGGATATGGGCTTATCTCAGACTTGACAAGGCTTGTGCAAGTCTGTGTCTCAAAGTCAGTATCCTGGAGAGGCAAAATGAACTTGGAAGGAAGAAGCTACAGAGGAATCACTAAATACTAAAGTATGGTGTAGATACGATTTTCAAAAGGTTGAAGCAGGCAGGATTCGTGTTCTTATTAATTTCTTAAACAACTAGGAAGTAAGGTAGTGAGGACTTTCGGAAGATAAAAAACTAGGAATTAAGGTACAACAATGGCGGCCCTAAAGGATCTGTAATTCCAACACATGAAAATGGTGGAACTGATGTTAATTGCCATCATCAACTTGACTGTTTCCATACAGGCTCTCCCTTCTTTTGGGAAAACCTGTGGACTCCAGGGTTGGACCCCTATATTTAAGCTCTGCAGGTGCTCTGTAATTAGGATCGACAGAAGTTGATCTCGCATTGGTGTCGGCAGAACTTGGTCTAAAAGGAGCAGCTGCTCCTCCAGGATACCGTGATGGAGAAAGGTACCTCCTCGGTGGACCTATCAAACCACCAGCTCTTAAGTCCATAACATCAGCATTTCTCGAAGATGATTCGACAAATGATGAAGCTGAACCCAGTGGAACTCCAGTTCTAGCAGGATTGGAAGTAAAGGGATCATCTGGTCCCCATGATGTAAGTGATTCCCTCTTTTTAGCAAAGAATTGCCAGGCTCCAAACAGGAAGATTAAGAAGAAAATCACAGGGCTTGTCCAGAGCATTGTGTTGAACTCTCCTTTAAATATCGGGAGGTTAGAGCGGTATATACCCACAAACCCGTTCCCAAGTCCAAGAATAATCAGCTTTTCATGATCACCTGCTATCAAGGGTATCAGATTTTTCCCATTAAAATCATCTTCTGTTGCTTGGTAATTAAGAAATGATGATCTGATCTCATCTAAACCAGCAGAAAAGAGCAGGCGAGGTCCACCAGCCCTTACATAATGATGAGAAGAAACATTATATACTAAAACCTTCTCTTGATTCATGACAAGTAAGTACCCTTTGATCGATTTAAACGCAATTGGTTCAATCAAGTCGACTTTTCTTTTGGATTTAACCCTGCATTTGAAGTTCATCACATCCCCTAATAACAACACATGAATCAGATCACCCTCTGATGTAAATCCATATGCTTTAGATCGCTCAGTAGTATCAAAAGCAAAACTCCGAACAAGCGAATGATTCGATCCTTCACATTCGGATTCTCTGACCGTCATGGTCCTCAAATCCAACGAACCCGCACCATTCTCCGTCAAGAACAAAAGCTTTTGCTTCAAGAACGCCAATGGTTTGCTAACTGGCATAGCAGAGCCATGAATGGTCCCATTTTCTCTGAAAACCCGGATCATCCCATTAGCATCCGACGACAAAACATATTTCAATCTACCAACATGATGCATCTCCAAGATAGTAATACCATAACCTTCATCCCCATTTTTATTCAAGGCAAATTTACCAACACTTACCATAAAGAGTGATGTTAACTCTTCCCCATTTGAACTCTCATAAACTTTGTGCATCAGAATCTCACCATTTTGATGCCCAGTCACCACAAAACTCTCATTCTTATACACAGACAAGTAGGAAGTCATAGCCGTAATCGGTGAATCGCATTTCGTGTCAAACTCAACCAAAACATCCCCACTGCTTGAGAACACATAAACCCTCCCTTTATCATCCCCAACAGCAACATACTTGTTAAGCCCCTCATAGTCTCGAAATGGCAAAACATCAATATAAGTTGCATCAGAATCCAATTTCACCGCAGACACAAAATGGAATCTCTCAGACCAAAAAGGACTAAACTTGGTGACCGAAACAGCTCTCACCTTCCCTCCATCTCTGTTTTTGCTCTCTCCTTTCATTTCGTCACCAATCACTTTCCTTCTCCCATCAGTCTTATCCCGTTCTTGACTCTCTTTCCCATCTAAAGTCACCGTCTTAGGATACTCCAACAATTTGGGTTCTAATTTAGCAACTAAATCACTTAGGTTCCTCACTAACTCCTCAAGTCTCTGCAATAAAATCTCTTGTGGGTTGGATTCGTTTGCAGACTCCTCCGGTTCTTGATGGGTTGGGACTGAACTAGTGTTTGCAAAAGCTCCAAGTGGTTCAGAAGCCAAAATGAAGAGAAAACAAACCAAAATGAAGAACTTGCCTTGATGGGGTTTTGCAGCCATTGAAGAGAAGCCCGAAGTCGAAGACCGTCGAATTCCAGCGTATGATCGTTGGCATATAATTCTTCGAACGTGGCACGCGTGGAATCGTAGATCTTTGATAATCGGATCCAAAGACTTAGAAGGAATGTTTTGTTAGATTTAACGCATCTAATTTACGAAAAATGGGGATTTTGGATCAGGCTGAAGTTGTGTTTGAGGATTTATTGACTTAGGTCCGTACAGTAAAATGTGTCTTAGGGCAAGAAACCAGGTTTTATCAGGCGAAACTTGTGTGCTGTGCCTGTGTATCTAAAAGCGGTTCTTCTTGTCTGCTGAAACTAAAGGAAGTTATCCTCTACACTCGGTTCTAACTTGGCGCATTTTGGTGGCCTTTTATAGTCGGACGAGAGTTTTAGTCAGCTTATCAGATAATAGTAGATATAGACATTATATATACCCTTAGTTATATTTTATATTTTATATTTTATTTATTTATATATTTATTATAATTTTATTTACATAATTATTTAACGTCTCAGTTTTATTTATTTACTCTTTAACTTATCTCACTCTTTTATTGTTACATCTGTACGTAGGTCTACTGAAAATAATCTCTTTATTATATAAGGGTAAAAATTGCATCTTATCAGACCACCCCAAATTCCACTTTATTATAAAACTTCAAACTGAATGTAACGACGAAAATGAGAATTTTATCAACAGAATTTGAAATCACAAATTTATTAGAAGTAAAATATAAGGGTTAAAGATAACTCTATTATTATCATTAATGCGTCTTTCCAGCGGAGGAAAATCTTCCTCCTGCAATTTAACCATCATACAAAGAATGAGATTTGGAGTAAGAACAACGGGAATAAAAGAAATAACAAGATAAAGATGTTTGAAAATTGACTCTAGTTGGAACAAATGTTCCTTATTAACAAATTCAAGTAATTCTCATATATTTCTAAGTCTTGGTATTGGATTCTTAATCTTAATCCAAGATTGAAAATCAGGATCATTGTCATCATTTTAACAGGGAAATTGGTGACTAGGTTGGCAACAATGAATTTTCTTTTGTTGTTGTTTTCTATTTTTCTTCTTCCTCTTTCCATTATAAAACTCATCATCATCACTTTATGAGGCATAATTCAAACAGGTTTTATAATCTGGATCACATGGAATGATCGACATCTTAAATAAAATGTCTACGATAATAGCTAATATAAAGAGGTTCTTTATCAGGTTTAAAGTAATATATCGAAAGTCCATTTTTACCTTCTGAATGTAAGAACACTAATTGAATTATCAAAATAGGACCAGATATAATTAAAAGTTCAGATTGATCTTCGTTGGGTCAACAAATAAAATATATGGTAGTTACGTAACAAAAATATTAATCTAACTTAATTTATCTAGTCATTCACATTAATAGATAACTAATACCTATAAAATTTATGAGTACTTCAAAATAATATTATAAAATTAAGTAAAATTTAAAATTTTTATTAACCCTTTTAATTGAAGTAAAATTATTTTAAATTCTAAATTATTAAAGATGGGTCATATTTAATTATACAACCTTTAAAATTAATATCGCATACACACAAATAAGTCTTCAATTAATTCAATATTTAATTAAACATATTTTTAAATATTTTTTGCTAAACTCATAAAGTGTGCAACAAGTAACAAAAATTGTTTCAGTTAATTATAAGAATAACGATTAGATTCAAGTCTAAGTAAAAATTAATAAATTAAATTAAAATACTTCAAGTTTTAAGTCAAATTTAAACTTAAAAAATTAATTCAAATTTTAATTTAAGAATAACGCAAACTACAAACTAATTTAACTCATTAATATCCTTAATTCAATAATATCAAATAATTGATTAAATAAATATATCTGATCAAACAAATTATGAATTATTATATAATCATAAGAATTTATCTAGCATAGCATTTGCGAGTTTAGTACGCCTAATAATCCTGGAACTTTGAGTCATTAGCATGGACCGAGGAACGTCAGAAAGCAATTTGATGCGTCTTGAACATATAGGGACTATTTTTTTTTAATACGACCAGGGAAAATCAAGTTGGTATTTACTGGCCCTAATGCATTGTACATAAATAAAATTAAGAAAACAAACACCACCATGAATGAGATTTAAGCAATGAACCTGAGGTCCTGAGCAGCAGGAGCAGCAACGCTACATGGTTCTAATAGATACGCTAGAATCTTTCTTTGGGAGATTCTTATCCAACTTGAAAGCGGCATATATGGCTTCGACATGGCCAATCACTGCGCCACGATTGAAATTGCTCGATTTTAGAGAAGGGCATCTTAATATCTCGTGTAAAGAGGGACCAGATTTTGTCTGTCGGCCATTTTTAGGGTTTTGAGTACCGTCGCATCCAAGTTGTGTACCACTAAACTTGGCCGAAGTAGTTTTTCTCGATCTATTCTGTGTCTGGATCTGCAAGGAAGAAGAAAAAGCAACGAATTTGGCACTTGTTACGCAGACAAATGACTTTTTAGTGCTCAAGTGATGAAAATAATTCATCAACGCATTTTCCAGTCGAATTCACATAATTTTCCTTTGACTCCGCTACAAGTAATGACTTAAATGAATGGAGAAAACTCCTATCTCTACTGTGCAATGGCTAGAGGAAAGCTCGCGGAAGGACCAACATAACTGGGACAGACCTCTCAAACTTGCAAAAACTTGGCTAGTTAAATATCTTTTACAGAAAGCTTACCTCAACTGAAGATTCCTCTGATTGTGACGCCGAGCTTCTGCTATCATCTCTTTCAAACACAAATGAACGTACATTGCCTGATCCATGCTTGTTGAGTGACGGCAGAGAATTTTTGTTGGACCGACTAAGAAAGGATGCCTGCTTCATTTGCAAAATTCTGGTTAATGACATCAAATAAATTAACAAATTTTCTTCGTGCCAACATACCAATTCAAATATTTAAATTCAAGCTTAATTAAGGTCAATTTAGTTCATTAACTTTAAATTAAAATTATTTAATTTAAATTTAAAATAAAACTAGTTTTTTCCTCTATGAATATGTATTAAATTAAGAGTTAGTACTTGGATGCACAATAAGCCTAGTTACCTTTACCAAAATATAAATTTAGAAAGTTACCAAGTTAGATACATGAGCCGACTGATTCTTCCAACTTAAATGTTACATTACCTTGGATGATGAGATTCTGCTTCCTCCTATAGATAACATATGAAAAGAGGCTGCAAAACAGAAGTTAACAGCACCCAGCATTAGGAGTCATAAATATGTTTACATTACTAGGTCGTCCGGAGACAATATGCACCGAAATAGTTTCTAGTATTAGTAAGTGGGTGAAGTTTCCGGTAAATCATACATGTTATTCTGGCTCGCCTCCTAGTATCAGGCGCATCATTCAGTTTCTTTATAAGACCAAAGATTTCTCTAGAGCCACGATCCTCTGCTGGTGATAAAAAAGTAGCTTGCTCTTCCTGTTTTCAGATTAAATTTGCAGTAAGCATCTAGCAAACGAAGATTTACGAATAAGAGACATAATAACACAATTATCGTGTAGGACAATCTGCTAACAACTCACAGCTTCATTAGAGAGGCGCTCCTTAACAAGCCTGTTTTCAGTCTCCTCATCATCGGATGATTGGTAAATATCATTCTTATCTGTAAACATCTGGGAAATCATTTCCTTTGCCTTTTTCATATTCATTCGCACAATATTTCTTGGAACAACAGATTCTGGCTCATTATCAAAAAGATCTTCGTCCTCTTCGCTTTCCTCATTCTCTGTGTCTTCAAGCAGGGTTTTATCTCCCTGTTTAGAACCACATCTCAATTTCTGTAAAAGGTTTTCTGTTCCAGCAGCATCCTGTTGTTCAAGCCATTTCTGATGAAGCTCAGTACGCATTTCCTCGTCAGCGGGTTTTTCTTCATATTGAGTTATCATATCTTTAAGTTCTTCAGAATCTGTGTTGTCCTCATCTTCCTCGTCATCTTGGAATCGACCTAAGTCGTTATCACTGTCATCTTCTTCCTCAGCTTCTTCATCAACAAAAGCTTTGACAGGATCACCTACTGGAGTTGAACAAAAACCGACAGATCCATGAAGGAGGGGATCAACATTCTCTTTGTCGTTATCCTCTTCATCATAACTATATAGCAACAAAGCAATAACTTCACCTTTAGAACAGTAAGTTGAACTACAGAGTAATCCTATCTATGCATGCTATTATAACCATGGGACCAGCTCCACATGATTCCATAGGTCATCCCTGTAACTGAGTTGATGTCAGTAAAGGATATGTCGAGAGAAAATGATATAGAGCCGATCGATGGCTTCTATAACTTGAAACGGCAGATGACCAAAGTCATAAATGACCGATTACTCAAATTATGCTCTTGATAAAAGATGGAGATGCAAAAGAACAATATCATTCTCATAGCTAGAAGGAGAGTTTCTAAAAAACTTACAGTTCATGAAGGGAAGCAGAATCAAGCTTTAAGTTCATTGCAAGCACGGAAGGAGCCATATCTTCTTCCAGAGGGCTGCTGGGTGTCTCATCTGGGAGCTCCTCTAGAGAATCACCTTTTTCGGAATCAAGAGCTAAATCCTATAAAACGTGTCAAAGAAAAGAATTATCTTCTGATTATCATGCAATCCAAGAATGAAAATGACAAAGTGAACATATTAAATAAAACCTGAGTATCATCAATAGGAGCTCGAAACTTTTGCTTTGGTTCCTCTACCGGAGCCTGAAATTAGCAGAAGCAATTACTGGACAATATTATATGCCAATTTTCCAATATTTAAACAACAGGATAAAACTGTAAAAACTTCAAACCTAGTTTTTATGTCAAATTGAATAACCTCAAGCAATAACCAAGACATCAAACGATTGGCCAAGCAGTAGCTTTTCCTATACCTCATATTCACTGGCTGTTGTTCAGAATGTGCACGAAATCAGATACAGTTCCTAAATTACTTACAAACTAAAAGCAATCCAGAAACTTGATGGGTATCCATTTCAGGATGGATGACTATGGAGTCGCTGAAGGACATAGATATAAGCACACATGGTATTCATAAATATTATTAAAGGAAAAGAAAGAACGACTCAATTACCCTCGGAGAAGCTGCGTTTTCATGTCTCTGATCTAAGTCATCCTTGGATCCGCTGATTTTGCTCTCACCAGTACAAACTTTTCTGTTTACATTATCTGTCTTTGCAACTTTATGATATTCTATCTCAACATCAAAATCCACCGTATCCTCTATAGAAAATGCATCATTGTAATCAAGCAAAGAGCTTCGACTTTCGACAATTGATCTGCCAACCAAAATATTCCAGCAAAATCACAGAATGACTAAAGACAAACAACACTCACAGTGAATAGTGAATACACTTAATTTAAGGTCACCCACTTTTTCGCAACCTCAAGTTTCCTTTTCCGGATCTTCTCCAAGATACTGGATATGGGCTTTTGAACAAGAGGGACAGGTTTAAACGACGCATCTCTCGTTTCTAACAGAAGGGAAAAGGAAATTCAAATATGTATAAAAGCGTTCGTATAGCATGTAAGATGTAAAATCAATTTTTTAATGATTTTAACAACATTTACCTCTCAACAATCTCTGAGATTCGACACGCAGCTCCTTAAGACGGTTTCTTCTTTCCAGCTTAATTAAAAAGTAAAAAAAAGAAGCAACTCCGAAAATCAGACAAACTAAACATTCCAAATCAATGTCATTGTATCATTTTAGTATAGAAACAAGCATAGACTTACCTTCTCTCCCCTTTTTCCGGTGGAAGCAGTTGAATTATCATCAAATCCAGAATTGTTTGGTCTTCTCTTCTTGCTATGCGTCTCTTCCTCACCAATTATCTCACCAGATTCGTTCTCCACAGAGAAACCATTGCTCTCCTCCGACGATTCAAACACATTCCTTTGGTCTTCTTCACAAGATTTGTCAAATTCCTCAAATTCCAGCACTCTCTTAACCCCAACCCTACCTTCTTCACCATTAATTTCCTCCAAACTGGAATTCACCTCATTAACTGCTTCAAATTCATCAAAATCCTTCTCCACTGAATCTCGTGTTTTAGATACAGGAGAACTAGTAGCGTCCAGCGAAGGAGCATCACCACCCGATGGACTTACAGTAGGATCTACACTGATCTGAGCAGTGGATTTTCTCAAACGTTTTAGCTTTCTTGCAGGAACCGGAGGCGGAGACTTTTCTGCATCAGAGAACAGTGGAAATTCTTCTTCGCTATCCATCTACTCCGATGAGACGTGCTTCTCCGACGACGAGGAAACGAAAATCTAGAGTTTCGCCGTTTAAAGCATTGGACTTAGAGGGCGATATTTACAGGTCGGGGAAGAGTGGATTTAGGCGCCAAATACTTCAAAATGTTTGAAGGCGGTTCATATTACGCATTTGCGACTTTGAACCGCCAAAACGCGATTTGAATAGGAGCTGAGATCCAATGCAGGCGAGACTACAGTTCTCTCGATTAATGTTGTTTGATCCCGGAATGTCTGGTGATCAAGGAGTGCATTATTAAAGACATGTTTAATTCTAATTATGTTTTTAATTTTTAATTTCTTATTTTATAATTTATAAAACTATAAAAATGAATTTTTATTTTTTATTTTTTCACTATAAAATCATGTATAATAAAATTCGGAACTACTTTAATGATAGATATTTTAAATTTAAAATATTTTCAAAGTACTGTATAATTAAAATGTTAAATTTTAAATAAATTAATATATTTATAATTCAAAATTATTTCATTTTTCGACCATTATTATTTTACATATTTTAAATTTTAAAAGTTATAATAAATTTATTATTAATATTACTAACAAGTATTTTGTTAAAATATAATTATCTTATTACTTCATAAATAAAAATAAAGTATCTAACTATTTAGTGATTTATTATTGTATGTAATAAAAGTGTACCAACAAGTAAAAAAATATGTTTCTTCAAAATAAACAAAAACTAAAATCATAAATAAATTTATAATTAAGGATGACAATGGACTGACCCATAAATCACTCCCACCAATTTTTAAAAATAATTTTAAAAAATTAAACATATAAAATAATATTTTTTTAATTAAATTCAGACTTGAATTACTTACTCGGGACCAACTCTATCATGTTGCTTAAAATATTTGAGTCTCGAAGCGATCTGGACTTAGACTCATGAGTAGACTCGTTGAAAATATCTTAATCACGATCCATAAGCTAGCTCGTTGTGATCCCTATTTAAAATCTAGCGTTTCTTTCAAAGTTACTTGGTAAATAAATTTCATACAATAAGTAAAAAATTTAGACTTTGGGCTTCGGATCGAAAATACCCCCATCTTTGAAAGTCCAACTCGTGGTCCAACAAATGGGCTTAATCATTTTAGGTATATCTGAAGCTCAGATGGATTTGGGCCCATCTATCAAGCCCAAACGGATTTGTATCTGCTTATCTAATCTCAATCGGACTTGAGCCTTAAAGACTCCGGTGGCTCATTGTCATCCCTACGTTCAACAAGCTAGCTGTGCCTACAACTTCCATAAGGCCTAATTAAGCACGTAAGGTACGTAGCTGAATTGATCAAACTACTTGGTAATACCAAATGCCTTACATAAAAGAAGCAAAGTTCAAGCCACAAAGGCCGACTTTGTCAGAGTAATCTCGCTTACAATTTCAAAATAAACGCTTGGAAATAACATTAAGCTCAACGTTACATTAAGCTGTTTGTAAAAATTTCATGAAATATTGAAGTTGCTGTAAAATGCTAGAAGTATGATGGACCTATCAAAGCTCCAAGTCCCACAAAGTCTCGGCAGTTAATTTCGGTGGTTTCGATCCGTCGGCCAAATCGACAGACGCGGAAATCTGTAATAGCAAAAATTCACCACCATCAGAATGTCTTTTGAATAAAGAGTTGAAATGTTTTGGAATTAGAAAAGAGCAAGTACTTAGAATCTTAGAAGTATTTAACCACAAACAGCTGAAATATGCAGCCTAGTACCAAGATCTTGTAGATTACAGCCATTGTTACCTGTCCTAAATGTTGTTATGAAGTAGGATCAGCCTTGAAATGTCGTCCATCTTACCAGGAACATGATTTTGATACTCAATGACAGTGAGACAAAAGATTTGTGCCATAATAACACATGCCAAAAAGAGCAAATGACCTTGGACAGATAACGGGTCTTGAAGTACTGACCACAGCCACCCACATTAGGAATACTCGTTAATGGCTGATCAAGTTTGACAGATTCACCTCTCAACTCTTTTCCAGCACTAAGATGCTCAACTATCCTATATCACATCTAATGGCATCAGAAAAAACAATCTAGGTAGACCAGCGTAACAACATACATGACGAAACATCAACTTTGTCTCTAACCCTTTTCACAATATCATAACAAGTACTATCTCCTGATGTTAGCAACACAGAAGTCATATCTAACAAGTTTCAAACTAGTCAATTATTCTGCAAAAGTGAACACTTGGAATTTCTTCAACATTTAAATCATTGTTTTCCTTCAAAACTCCTCTCTTAATCCTAAATGAGACAAATAGTCTGCAAATGAACGGCCAGAAAACTCAGACCAAGAACAATCAGATTATACTATTAAGAGGTCACTAGTCTCAAAACCTTACATCTGCCTTAGACAGATCAAGCTCATAAGCATCTATCAAAGTACAATTCATGCTTCACTCTACAATTCAATTTACTGCAGCGGAGAGAAAGACAGGAAGAGATGTGTTTATGAGATAAATGAGAGTGAACCTTAAAACTTCCGTTGAACTTTGAATTCCTCGACCACTCCAAACCCAATGCCTTACTCGATGTCTGATACGTTCCTCTCAAAACGTCATCACGATAAACCCTGTGCGAGACCGCAAAATCCCAAGAATTCTTTGCCAAATCATAGCAAGGTTCAAACGTTGTCAACCCTTGATGAACATAAGTATACTTCAACTTGCAATTCCCAGTACCAAGCACGTAATTAGCCGACACCTTATTAGCAGAATCAAACACAAGATTTCCATCCAGAATAGTCCTGTTATCACCTCTGTGATGAATGTACGTCAGATTCAATGGCTTATTCGCAACCCTCACACTGTTCATAAACTGAAACCGAAAATCCTACGGAACAAGACAAAACAGCAATTGAAATAAACAAACATGAAAAAGAAATTAGAAAGCTGCAACTTCATGTTTATCTCAAATCCTACAACAAACCCTAATTCAAAATCTTTCCAAAAATTAGCTGCTAATAACAGTAACCCGGTCAAAATTTTCAGGAGAATTGAAGTCAAACTTGCAGTATACAGTACAAGCTAACTTCAGGTGAAGAAATGAAACTTTTTGGGAGGTACCCTTTTGGGGACGTCGTAGTCGATGATGAAAAAGCCGGGCTTCTCGAGGGCAAGAGCCAGGTCGTTCAAGTTGGGACCGTTGGCGACGGTGGAGTCGGTGATGGAAGCACGGAGCTTGACATCGGCGGCGTTGAAGGAGAAAGTAGCAGCGGCGGTGCTCTTGTCGTCGTGGTACCGACCCTTCAAAGAAGCCTTCATTTTCGCTCGCCAGAAACAAAGAGAGAGGCAAAGGCGCTGGGTACAACAATCCAACTCAAGCCTAAGAAGGCCTCGAGCTGCCTTGTACTTATCGGAGTTGTTGGCACAACCGCCGCTTAATTTATATAAACATTTTAAGAATTAATTAAATTGCTTATTCTACAATGTCTTTTATTCGTACATAAATAGATTTTAAAATAAAACTAAAATATACTTTTATTTTTAAAAAGATATTTTATTGTGTATTTTTTTGTTAATTAGGTTGTGATGACCTTTAATTTTTTAATTAATAATTATAGATTATTACTTATATTATAATTAGAGTTAGTAATTTAAATTGAATTTTTATGAAATAAACATATTTATTTTATTTTATTTTATTTTTGAATTTGAGATGGATAAATTGATTTAAATGATATAGTCTTGTTTAATAATTAAATAAAGTATTAACTAAATAATGTTATTTTATTACTCTTATTCTATTTAATAACTAAAGAGTTAATGACAAAAAATTTCTCATTTTTTAAATTAAATAATAATAATATTTTAATAAAATAATTTTATTTAATTATAATGTCTATCAATAATTATTAAAAATTAAACTTTAACTAAAAAATTGTCATTTCAATTAATGTATTAAAAATCGAACTGACAATTAAACCGATAAGACAAAAAGTTTAAAGTTTAATCGATGTTAGACAGTTCTAAAAATAGTTAAAGATTAAATAAAATTGAAAATTTTGAAATATAATTAAAAGAGATTATTATTAATTTGAATTTTAATTAAAAAAGAAATTTTAAATAAAAATTAATTAATTTATTTTAATTTGTAAAATTTTATTATTTTACAAAAATCAATCAATTCATTAATTAATTGATTTATTAAAAAAAGGAGAATTATTAAAGTAAATCAAATTAAAAAGTTGAAAATCCAATCAAAAAGTTGACTGATTAAAAATTTTTACGATTGAACCGACCGAATTCGACCGAATTCGTTTAACTATAGAATTTTTAATCGATATCTCTGTAACATTTTGAGGTTGATTGGTTTAACTATAGAATTTTTAATCGATATCTCTATAACATTTTGAGGTTGATGAACAATAAAAGAAATTGATCCGAATATTAGAAGAGATTAAAAGGAGAGAAGAATATACATGCCTTCTTCACCCTATCTTCATCCAAAAGTACTTCTCTGGTTTTTGTTTTTGATCTGAAAATGATAATCATAGACTAACAGTTCTTTAAGAAAGACTCACAGAACAACAAATCCCATATCTCAGAGAACACATCGACGATGATTCCATGGTATTGCTTGGAATTCAAGCACAAGAAACACTCCAAAAGATCCTCCAAATCTCGAACCTCGTACATTTGTTTCTCTAATATCATCTCCAACATTGAATTCTTAAAATCCTCGTATGGGTTCTCCGATTTCTTCACCACTGCCACGCTCTCTCTCATCTTCCCTGAATCACTGGATTCTTCATTAATCCGCTGCACAAATGGCATCCTCGCCGGTGACAGAATCTCCAGCTGCGAGGACCCTTTTCTTGTACTCGTAACCTGACTTCTCATTCCTAAGACTTTCTGTATGTTGTTGTTGATAGCTTTCTTCATTGTCGGGTTGATAACTTCGTTAACCGAGCTGTTGGCTTCGCTTTCCAGTGAACATTCATGCGACGAATCGTACGAGAAGCTTCTGGACGAAAACAGAAGCCCTTCAGTCTCTTCAGTAGTTTCTTCGATTTCTTCAGATTCCTGAATGAAACTAAACCCGTCTTCGGTAGACAAAGAACTTCTTCTTCTCGTGCGTTTGTTACTAATATAACTGCTCTTGATCGGAGTTACTATAACCGGTGAAGCATCACCGTCACTCCGGTCACCAAACGACGTACAGGGCATATTAAGATAATTGCCTATTTTCTCCCCCGGAAAGTACTCCGGCGACCGCGAACGTGACCCGGAACGGTATCCCGCGACAGAATTGACCTTCCTCAACGGATGACGTTTGAAAAAAAACCGCCGGTCCGCCTCTCCCGGACGATTGAAGCCGTCGACTGATGATTTAGGTTTACTGCTACTTGGACATCGTGATACCGGGTTTACTACAGAAGACGGAATTTTCGCACGTCGACATAACTGGAATGAAGTTATGACGCGTGAAATCTTGAGCTTTAGACGTTTAGACATTGTTGTTACTGAGTTTTGGTGTTTGAGACCTTCAGTTATATATATACACAGTAACACAAAACACATATATAATCGAAGCCGGCCATGAAACTTCAAGACCTGACATGGAAGATCTTGAGAGTTTATGACCGAATCCAAGAGATGTCACACGTCAGATTCCTGTCGCGATTGCTTTGGAACCTTTGTGCGAATACGTGTCTCTGATGTTCTACGTCATATTTTTCGATGATGTTAAGAATATTTAAGGTTTTAGCTTATTATCCATCTTCAACAAATAATTACTACATTTATATAAAAAAGTATTTATGAGATTCGAATAAAAACATTTATTTAAATTTGTTTCTATGTCTTATATGCATTATATAATTTATTGGGATGACAATACGTCAAATCAGTCCAACAATTATTTTTTAATTAAAAGTGCAACATAACGTCGATTTGTTTTAGAATATTGGCCACAGGCTGGACAGCCAGAGCTCGAGCCAACTCGAGGCTCAATCAAATCTAAAAAATAGAGTTTGGGATTCAATCAACTCGAGTCTAACTTATTGACTTCAAGCAGGTCTACCACTTCAACCCGAACTCTTTTGCAATCCTTAAATTCGACTATTTCGACCCTTTTGTCATATCTATAGACGACTAATATTTCTATGATCTAACATATTTAATGAAAAAATAAGTAATTTGCAACTCTTTTACGACATTTCAAACAAACTTCTTAAATTTACTTTAAAGTACTTGTTCTATCTATTTGACCATTGCCTAAAAGACAATTAAAGCTAAGTAAGTGCTGAAAACATGAGGGGATATTAAAATTAGGGTTAGATTGAAGTTATTACAGCAAACAATAATTTCCAATGATCGAGGACGAATCAATACATTGTAATTGAAAATGACTTATTACATCAAGACATACATGATCATCATACCTTGAAAGAGTATCAGATCCCTTGGAAAGTGAAACAAAAACAAAGTAGTATACGGACACTCAACCAAATAGAAAGCAACAATGCATATGTGAAATTATTCAATAAAAATACATTATCAGATAATTAAAAAATATATAATACGATATATAATGGATTATAATTTAATAACTATCCAAGTTTTCTCATGTCAGCATTATCATAAACAAGTCTGTTAACAATATATAATTCATCACAATCATGTAATAAATATATAAATTTAATATGATTCACTACATCGTTTAGTTTAACGGGATATTTTTTATTGTCAAATTTTTTTTTCAAAAAAAAGGGAAATTTAACGTATTGCAATAGAAGTTCCACCGAACACGGGTCTTGAGAGGTCCAGATGTATGAAGCATTTTCCTTAATTAATAAAGATGTTGTTTTCGATAGATTTAAATAAAAAAGGAAAATATACTAAATAAATAAATAACTAATATAGAAATATAAAATGAAAATGAAAATGAAAAATAAAAGACATATATTAAGACGGTAAAGTAATAAAAATAAAAAATAGATATGAAAGGTAATAAAAATAAAAATAAATAAATAGATAATAATAAATAAATAAATGTGTACAAATAGAAGTAACAGATAATTAATAAATATTTTGACAAGTATCGTCAAAGAGGGCCAAACCGCAAAATAACAAAGTTGGGCCCTCATATGGTAAAATAAACAAAGTTATAATTTTTTCTTTTTTTTTTCTGGATTCAAAGGAGAAAAACAAAAGACTACATGCCTAAATGCGGGGACAAAACCTCATTCATATCATGGAGGATAGACAGAGGTGGAGACTGAAGACAAAAAACTCTGATACCAAAAGACCTTGCAAAGTAGGCTAACTAATTCACACACCGATTACCCTTCCTGAAGATGTGACGAAAGCTGACCTCCTACGGTCTTGCCAATAACTCTCGAATGGCCAATTCCAAAGAGCTACCACAATAGCTCAAATTACCCGAAGCAGATAAAATGTTGATGATCTCCAAAGAATTCACTTCGAGTTCAACTCGTCGATAACCCAAATCCCAGGTAAGAGTTAGGTCTGTACGAACTCCCCAAAGCTCTTAAAGGCAAGCAATAACTAATATTGTGAACAAATCCTTCTAGCCATTCTCCTGATCCATCACGCAAGAAACGTCCTGTAATGGCACAACGGGCAAATGAATTAACCGCACCATCTCATTTCAGAGCCAATTCACTTACCTGTTAAGTCAAAATGACTTTACGTAAAAGATTTTGACGAAGAACAAATAATAATGATAAGAAGAAAGTAAGACGGAAGCAGAAGAAAAGACAGACGAAAGGAGCAAAGCTAAAAATCAGACGGAAGAAAAACAGACGATGTAAAAGACAGATAAAAGCGCGGAAACAAAAATCAGACGGAAGGCGTAAAAACGAAAATGAGACGGAAGCGCAAAAGTGAAAATGAGACAGAAGCGCAAAAGTGAAAATGAGACGAAAGCGCAAGAGGAAAATGAGACGGAAGCGCAAGGAGAAAATCAGACGAGAGAAAATCAGACGAAAGAAAATCAGACGAAAGATCCGATACCACGTCGGATTACTAATCAGCTTGAGTTGGTTACATAACTTAACTGAATAACCGATTCTTGAAAGATCAAGAAAGAAGCAGTTGAAGACGAAGGCTATAAATACAAGCCGGAGTTGACGACTGCAGAAGTTAGCGAAATTAAAAAGCTTAGCAATTCTTGAGAGAATTTATTGTGCAAAAAATCTAGAGCTATTTTTCTGTAACAAAGCTCAAATTATCTTTCAGTTGAAAGAAGTGCAGATAGCCTGAAGAGGCTAAAAGTGAAAGAATACTTGTTGTAAGAGACCTGAAGAGGCTCAATGTCAAAGAATACTTGTAACGATTTGTGAGATAGTAAAATTTCAGAAAGATATATGAGGACTGGACATAGCCCACGTTTTGGGGTGAACCAGGATAAATCTGCCGTGTCAACATCTCTCATCTCTCAACTCTCTCTTAACTTTGAATTTTCGATCTTACTATTTTCATACGTTAGTTTCAAAAATATTTTACAGCATTGATTTTTAGAAGGTCCTAAGAAAGAACAAGTTTCTTTTAAGAAATTGTTTACAAGGGGATTAACGAAAAAATATACACAATTCAACCCCCCTTCTTGTGCATTTGTATATCGTATATTAAGTTTTGTATTAA
>JAOQMQ010000002.1:1499060-1531596 GCA_027563845.1 Erythroxylum subrotundum | reverse complement strand
TCAATCGCTCTATCAACTGCTGAAGCCGAGTATATGTCTGCCGCAAGTTGCTGTTCACAAACGTTGTGGATCAAGTACCAGTTAGAAGATTACTCAGTACAAGAGGAGGAGATCCCAATCTTTTGTGACAACACGAGTGCCATCAATTTGTCAAAGAATCCAATTCAACATTCGAGAGTCAAACATATCGAAGTCAGACACCATTTTTTACGAGACTACGTTCAGAGAAGGATCGTAAGTCTTCAGTTTGTTGAGACGAATTTTCAGTGGGCGGACATCTTCACTAAGTCATTGAGTGAAGAACGGTTCAAGGAAATCAGACGGAACCTCAACATGGTTATGTTAAGTAACCAACCGTTTGACACATCACAACCCAGTTAAAAGGTCATAGGAGTTAACGGCGTCAATAACAGTGAGTTACAGCTGGTAACTTCTCTCACGAGGAAGTTTTGGAGGGAAAAATTCTCATGGTCTTGAGAACTTCACCTATTCTAGAATACACTTGATATCCCCTGACATCGACCTTTGAAGTGTCCTCAACAAAACCTTTCATTACTATGCTCTCTCAACCTCAGTAACCAACTTTACTTTCTGAAGAAATATGTGCGATCAGTTCACTATCAACCGCAGAAGCCATGGAGTCAGCAATGATTTATGGAATAATTGTTGATTTTGAGTCCTTGAGGAAGGACGCATGGACATTGAACCAGAGATAGTTGCAGCCGGGTGGAGGAAGTTCTTTCAAGTCCAAGAGACTGTATATCAGAATGAAGTTTATGAATTCTGGAAGAATATGCGTATGGTAGATAATACCATTGTATCAACAGTAGATAAGTTATCCATCATACTGACAATGGAGTCTATTGGAAAGGCCACTGAGTGTCCATCCGCTGGAGAGAAGCTCACAAGCAAAGCTAGATGGATGACGAAGTTCAGTGTGAATGCAAATGAAGTTAATCAACAGTTGTAAGGAGACAATGATTCGAGAGAAAAGAAGGCATCAAGTCTGGTGCCGAAGGCTAGGGTCTTACATTCAATCCTTTTCCACTGTCTTCTACTAAGAACGGGATCAAGGCATTTGGTGACGACGTTGGATGAACAATGTTTGTTCTATCTATTGAATCGCCAGCCCGTTGATTTACCATTCCTTATTTTTCAGTATATGGTCGAGACGAAGAAAGATTCGAACAGTTACCCGTATGGAATGCTATTGACGAAGATATTCAGAGATTCTAGAGTTCTTTTGGATAACGGAATCAGAAGAAAGTGGAATGTCAAGAGCTTACCAATTTCGCAACAATTGGTACAATGGGTTTGAAGAATCTGGATAGAGAAAAAGCAGATTCTGAGATAATAGCAAGGACTGAGGGGGAGCGTGCCAAGAAGAGAACTCCCACAAGAAGTTCTAAATCTCAACCTAGTGAGAAAATGCCCATGACTAGAGAAAAGAAATCATCAGATGAAGCGGTGAAAGATAAGATGATTTCTCGAAGAGAAGGTAGCCAAGTACGGGTTATAGAAAAAGGTTCATTAAAGAGAAAGATGGAGACACTTTTGGCCGAAATACCGAAACAAGCAAAAAGGTCACCCAGAGTACGAACCTTACGACACAAAGAGGAGAAGAAATCCAGAGAGCTGAACCGTGACGAAGACTCTGAGTCAAGAGCATCTCAGCCCACAAGGTCTTTAGTCTCAATGACGAGTAGAATAGAAGATCTGTTCTTAGTTCTGTTTTTTCTTGTTGAATATAATCTGTACATTTTTGTATCTTACTAATATGATTATTTGTTATCATCAAAAAGGGGGAGATTGTTATGTCAAAATGACTTTACGTAAAAGATTTTGATGAAGAACAAATAATAATGATAGGAAGAAAGTAAGACGGAAGCAGAAGAAAAGACAGATGGAAGGAGCAAAGCCAAAAATCAGACGGAAGAAAAACAAACGATGTAAAAGACAGACGAAAGCGCGGAAACAAAAATCAGACGGAAGGAGTAAAAGCGAAAATGAGACGGAAGCGCAAAAGTGAAAATCAGACGGAAGCGCATGAGGAAAATGAGATGGAAGCGTAAGGAGAAAATCAGACGGAAGATCCGATACCACAATTCAACCCCCCCTTCTTGTGCATTTGTATATCGTATATTAAGTTTTGTATTAACGTGTGATTCACTTCATTACCAACAACTCAACACAAAATATTGCTTATTTTAACCATTTTTATTTTCAAGAAACTTTTTTAACTTTAATATTTTTTTTCAGGTTTGTAGAAGTTAATATTTAATATTTTATTTTTTTAGAGATTAGATTATAATTTTTAGATTGGATGTGTAATTTAAAGGATTAGCTGTTCAGTAACACTACAGTCCTCTACTATATCTACCCTTGGAGCAATCTTACTGGTTGCTCATTTGGTTACAAATTCGAGTTATGAAAATAACTTCTTTGTAAAAATACAAAAGAAAGACTGCGTTTAATTCATATCCTTTCCCCAATCTTCGCAAAATGGAAAGTTTTGTAGCAATTAGTTTTATTTTGATTAACTATTTTTTATAATTGGTCATCTTAAAAATATGATAATTTTAAGCTTAAAATTTGAATTTAAACTCGATTAAATTAAACTTAATATGTTAATTTTAAATTTAAAAACTTAATTTAATCTAAAATTTGACTAAATTAAGTTTGATTCATTGATTTAAAACTCTAACCGAACTACTAAGTTTGAGCTGAGTTTAAAAGATGCCAACTTATCAAGTTGTTACATTCCATATTTGTCAAAATACCAGAGTGAATTTGCATGCTAATCTTGTGTGCTTTTAACCACCCTAAACTAAACAACTAACTATGGAATCTTATCATCAACTCGCAATTCATAAAGCATTTAAACCTAAAGCCCGACGTGCCCAAGTGTTCCAGTCTGTTGAAACTAAAACCTTAAAAAACAAGAAGACAACCTTCAACTCCTTTTCATCCAATAGAATCCTAAAATCGTGCGTCCACAGTACCTACGGACAAGGACAACCTTGGAAGGTGAAGATCATCTGCTCTTCTCAGATTAAAAAAAGTTTGGTGATTGATCCTTCAATCCCAGTTCGGAGGGGAAGAGGGAGGTTTATTCTCCGACGACCCAAAAAATACATTCTTGAGGTCGGTGTCTTTCTCCGATCTTCAATGAGGAAACTTTGTCCAAATTACGACAAAGAGGACGGTCTGGACACCGTCTTGGAGGTGCCGATACCCGAAGAAATGTTCGATAGTATGGGAAGCAATGTCGCTTCACGGTGGCATAACATGCGCGCGTTGATGAGAGCTCAGACAGCGACGACGCAGCAATGTCTTCTTCAGACTATTTCAGATACCGAGTTCATGGCATTGCTCAAGCTTGTTTGTTCACCTCTTATACCTTTCCAGTTACAACCTGATCAGCCTCTTACTCGGCCTATTCGACATTGCCCCATTGTACGTATGATTCCAGGAAGATTGGTTATGGTGTTTCTGTTTCTTGTCTAATCACCACGTGTTTGTTTTTAATCTCCATCGAGAACGAACTACGTATATTGACCTTATTCCCAAGTAATATTCTGCGAGAAGAGGCTTGGAATCTCAATATGTAGAAAATTCAGATCAGTTGGTATGAATTATTAACAATTTCTTACATGAACAGGGAGCTTCCATTGCGACTTACATAGTACAACAATATGTGGCGGCGGTGGGAGGACAAGATGCCTTGAACTCGGTGAGCAGCATGTGTGCAGTGGGGCAGGTGAAGATGGCTGGCTCTGAAATGCACCAAGGTGATGACAGTATCCACACAGCTGGGAAGTCCGAGGTTGGAGGGTTCGTATTGTGGCAAAAGAACCCTGATTTATGGTACTTAGAGCTAGTTGTTGCAGGTTACAAGGTGAGTGCAGGTAGTGATGGTAAGGTTGCATGGAGCCAATCCACTTATCAACCTGGTCATGCCAATAGAGGCCCTCCACGACTCATGAGACGCTTCTTTCAGGTAACTAACTAACTAGCTAGCCAAGTTCAGATTCTGATGAAACTCTAAACAAGAGATGAATGTGTATGTGACCAATTCCTGTACGTGTTTGTGCGATTCCCATCAGGGACTCCATCCCAGGTGTACTGCAAACTTGTTCTTGGAAGCAGAGTGCACAGGAGACAAGAAAATCAACAACGAAGACTGTTTTGTACTAATGCTTGACACAGACTCGAGTGTCCTCAAAGCACAGAGTTCAGCTCACACCGAAATCATCCACCATAAAGTATGGGGCTACTTCAGCCAGAGAACTGGACTGCTAGTGAAGTTTGAGGACACAAAGTTGGTGAAAATGAAGTCGCCCAAAGGGGATGACACTGTGTTTTGGGAGACGAGCATAGAGTCAGTGCTTGGAGACTATAAATACATTGAAGGCATCAACATAGCACATAGTGGAAAGACCACAGCAACTCTTTTCAGACATGGACAGTCACGACCTCACAAGAGGAAGATCGAAGAAGCTTGGAGGATTGAAGAAGTTGATTTCAATATATGTGGACTGTCTACAGATTGCTTTTTACCTCCAGCAGACCTCAAGAGGGAGCAAGAAATTGCAGAACAATGACAAATCACGTAGTTTTGAGTAAATTACTTGACGGGTTAACAACCAAGTGACGAGCTCGATCGATCATGTAAAGGACCAAATTTACTGTATTTGTTCTGGCTTTTTCTTTTTTGGGTTGGGGGCAAATCAATACTAATGCAAAATGGAAATCTCTCGGACGGATCCTCTGTCAATTTTTCTTGTTCTTACTCTTTCTTATTGAATCTAAGCCATACATTTACGAGGATCCCGGATAAATGAATGGCTTAGATTCAACAGGACAGGATAGGGACAAGAAAAATGGAAATAGGATTGTGCCGATAAGATGGCTTTGTTTGCTACTCTAGCCAGTTTGGGATTTTCTATTCTCCGTGAGCCGGCGATGACCGTACTGGAGCTGCTCCATAAAGACCAACAAGGCTCGTTGTACCCTAGAGCACTGCGATAGTTTAGGATGTTTTGCTTTCTTTTGTATTCAAAAAAAAAAAAATTGGACGTAGGATCCTGGCAGCAGGAAAATCTTCAGACACATATAAGCTTATTTCTGAACTGCAACTTGTATAATCTTTACCTCTGTTTTTTAAGAAACACACATTTGAGTCTTAGAAGTGAGGAGTGAAATTTGTTTTCAATTCCAGAATGTAATACAGATTTAATGGCATAAGATTTGTAGATTATATTAGCATATAATGATAAACATATTGCCATTTGGAGCATTTTTACTCCGAGCATGTTACAATAACAACAACAACGATCACTCAATAAAAATCTCGTTGAAATGCAAGATTTAGGGAGGTCTAACCGATAGAAATGTTGTCTTCAATGAACCTGCCAGGCGGAAGAAAAGAAAAGTATATACATATTAAAATATTAAAATAATAATAAAAATTAAAAAGAAAAACAATAAAATAGACCTAACAAATAATAATACTAATAAAATACAAATAAAGAATTTGTATAAATAAAAAATAAAAAATACAATAAATATAAAACATGATCAAAGCTCAAAATAAAAAATAAAAAGTAAATAATAAATCTAAAGAATCATTAACTGTAATGATGTTATTGTGTACTTAAAATGCACATCAAATTTTTTGTTCTAGTTGCTCTGTTTCAACTCTGTTTTATTAAATCTCATCCATACATTTATGTAGAATCTATATAAATGTGTGGATAAAATTTAATAAAATATGAGATGAACACCATAACCGGAACAAGAAATCTAATCCCCTTAAAATAAGGGTTTACCTTTTACCCTATCGGATCTTACTTTAAAAGTATAATTACGGGATTCTTCAAATAATTAATAATTAATAATCATAATTCAATTTAAATTATTAAATTTAAATATATAATTAATAAGTTATTTTATTATTTAAAATACATAACTTATAAATTTGGAAAAATATAAAAAGCCCAATACTAGTTTGGGCCATGTATCCTAACCCTAATCAATTTACAATGTTATAGGTGCACTGTGGCTTCGGCTCAAAATCGCACTTCCTCGTGAAACCCTAATTGTCGTTAGCCCCTATTTAAAGCAAGCACTCTACTTCTATAGATTGAGCCGCTGTATTGTGTATAACTTTCAGACGTTTCGGAGACTTCGAACTCGATTTGATGTCTGCAAAGCACAAAGATTGAATCTTTACTCGTTAGTTAGTTGATCAAAGATGAGTGTTTTTGTTGTTATTTGATAGGTTTTGCATCTGTTTACCCACTCCTGATATGGCAGATTTTTTTAGTGCTAGAGGAGATAAAACAGATGCACATAGCTAATGAAGGTTGGCTTACCAGCCCATTGCATTTTTCTTTTCTGTTGTTGCTTTGGTGTCAAATGGACCTACCTACATTTTCACCTTCACTTCTATGTTTTCTTTTATGTGTCTGATCAACCTATGTACAGTTTTGAGTCTCTTCATGTTTTTGGAATTTACTGATTTTTGGGAGAAAGTGGCAAGTGATGAATAAATTTTCTTATCCTACACACTGAATACCTTGTGTTGACTTAACTCCGCTTATTATCTGATGCTACTTTCTTAAATGTTGATTTTGTCGTTGTTTTTGCTTTCCTTCATCTCGTGTTTGATTTGTCTTTCCCTTGTTCAAGGAATTACATTCTTTAAGTATTGGAGAATTTGGATTTGTGATTCCATTTATGGGACCTCGAGTCTTTACAATGATGAGAAGAAGCAGACGGGCGGTCAGAGACTGATGCCATGTTGAATGTCTGCAATATCCACTTATGGAACACCTCTGAGTCATAATTCATATCCTGAAACTATCTTGGATTTAGATGAATCATAATTTGAGACTTGTAATTCCAATCTCAAGACTGTTTTGTTTAATCCTATGATATAGATTAAGTTGGTCGTTAGATTTTGAATCACTACTCACACCAGCAATGATGAAGTTGCTTTACCATATGTCCGGACATATGAGACTTCCTATGATATGATATGCAATCATCTGAGCTGATAAATTTTCTTGAGAATGAAAGCTAGCCATTTTGTCCAACAAAGAATGGTTCTTTGCTCCTGAAGCAACTATTAGATTGCTAATTAATGTAAAAGTAAAGTGATCTGTTTAAATCTCTTGCATGGATCCACATGTCACAAACTGCTTGTAGGTCTTGTATATAGTTTTTCTGGACAAACGTGTGCTACAGGTTGCTCAGCCTTATCAGTCTCAGTTGTCCTGTCTTGATGCAGAACCAGCTGTAGTGAAGGACCCAGAATTGGGATTATATTATGACGATTTTCAGCAACTTTTGTGCAGGAATAATGGGTTGTCGATGTCTTCTTGAATTGTATATTATATATTTATTGTTAACATGTGAAAGACAATAGTCCATTGGTGTTAAAACTTTTAAAGTCCAGCAGGAATTGCTGAAGAATCTTTGTATGCAACTAGAATCAATCTATATCTATCCACCTATTGTTACTGTTGTAACAAATTTGTTTGCTCTAATATATTATCTGTTTCTTAAGTTGCATGGAAAGGGGAAGATTGCAAATCCTGGAATGATATGCAAGTACAGTAACTGAAATTAATTGCTCGTGCGAGTGTCTGCTGGTTGAACATGGTCATTTCAGCATTTAAAGCCACATTCAAATGCTATTTCATTCCGTAGAACAGTTGCTAACAAAACTGGTTCTGAGTTTTGAAGTCTCATTGAATACTTCCCTTAAAGATACGAATGGGACAGTAATATCCGACCCTGTGGATCTCCGGAGGCTCGCCCACTAGTACCTTGTGCACCTATATAGAACCGATCCCCAGCAGCTCCCTGACTGGGGAATTCATGGCCAATTTCCCACCCTGCCTCCACAAACCACGGAGGAGCTTTGCCAGCCTCTCCGACCTGAAGAAATTAAGAATGCTTTTTTTAGTATAGCCCCAACAACGCCCCAGGATTTGACGGGTATACTGCTCTCTTCTACCAGTCCCAATGGGATACTGTCGGCCCCTCGATGTCTACTTTTCTTCACAAAATTTTTCGCCACGAGATTTGGGAGGCAGCTCTTAATCGCACCATCATGGTTCTTATACCTAAGACTCCGTCTCTCACCTCAATCATGCAATTTTGACCCATCGCCTTATGCTCGGTGCTTTACAAAGCTATTACTAAGATCATTGTGCATCGTCTAAAACTATATCTGGATACACTGGTCGCCCCGACCCAGTGTAGCTTTGTCCTTGGGCGCCTAATCATTGATAATATCATCATCACTTAGGAAGTCATCCATACCATGAAAAGGAAAATTGGGTGAAAAGGAGTTATGACGTTAAAAGTGGTTCTGGAGAAGGCTTACGATCGGCTCTCCTCGGAGTTCATCCAAGATACTCTTATTGACGTAGGGCTCCCAACTTCGCTGATAAGTCTCATAATAAAATGTGTCACCAGTGTGTCCCTCCAAGTGCAATGGAATAGCGAACTCAGCGATGAGTTTACCATTTCTCGTGGTATTCGCCAGGGTGACCCTCTCTCTCCTTACCTCTTTGTACTGTGCATGGAACGGTTAGATCATGCCATTTCGAGCGCGGTTTCCTCCAGGCACTGGATCCCTATCTGCCTAAGCAGACAAGGTCCACCCATTTCTCACTTGTTCTTTGCCAATGATCTCATCCTTTTTTCAGAAGCCTCTACCACACAGGTGACTGTCATTAAGGAAGTTTTACAAGAGTTTTGCAAGGCTTTCGGATAGCGCATCATTCAAGATAAATCCTGATGTTTCTTTTCCAGAAATCTTCCTTCTCAGATGACTCAATGCTTAAGCAGTGGCCTAGGTTTCCCGCCGACCAATGACCTTGGTCGGTACCTTGGCGTCCCTCATCTGCATGACCGCGTCAACCAGCAAACTTATCAACACATTCTTGATAAGGTGCATCATAGGCTAGCCGGCTAGTCAGCCCGCCTGTTGTCTTTGGCAGGCCGTATTACTTTAGCTCAATCTGTCGTTGTGGCACTTCCTAGCTATACCATGCAAACGGTCCGCCTTCCCCGCCACCTATGTGACGAACTAGAAAAGTTAATGCACAAATTTGTCTGGGGATCTTCCAACGGGTTGTAGAAAATTCACCTTATCAACTGGGAGGACGTCTGCAAGCCTAAAGCTTTGGGCGGACTCGGCCTCCGGCGAATTCGAGAAACAAACGATGCTTTTCTCACCAAATTAGGATGGACGATGATTACAAAGCCTCACTCCTTATGGGGGAAAGTCCTCGCAGCCAAGTATCACGTCGATGTCACCACTCTCCCCTCCTCCCTTGACGCCACAGGAGGTTCTATGATCTGGCGGAGTATCACGGCTACTTGGCACAGCGTCTTACAAGGCCTCCAATGGATGATTGGCGACGACAGTCGCATTCGTTTCTGGTTAGACCCTTGGTTGGCGGGCATCGGCTCACTTCGGTCCCAAGCTATTCTCCCGATTCCCGAGTCCCTTTTACATCTCAGGCTCAAACACTTTGTAGACTCTGACGGAAACTGGTTATGGGACGAGTTCGAACTCTACCTCCCGCCATCTATTTGCCAGTTGATAGTCCGGTACGTTCCCTCCCAACCCAGATATCGGCCAGGACCAGGTGATTTGGGCCCGATCTAATACCGGGCCATTCTCAGTTGCTTCTACGTATAACATGAGCATGGGACACGACAACACCTCAGCCCATGCGGTTTGGAAGACCATATGGACGTAGCCGGGCTCCCAACGAATTCGATCTTTCCTTTGGCTTCTAGCTCATGATCGGCTCCCCACAAACCACCATCGGGTCTGTTTACATTGTACTTCCGATGGCGCCTGTTACCATTGTGGCCTTGAGGAATATTATCTGCATGTTGTTAGGGACTGCAGTAAAGCCCGCCAAATTTGGAGTTCCTTCCCTCCGCACCTTGTCCATGCTGATTTCTTCACTATGCCGACTAGGGACTTGATTCTTCGAAATCTCCAACCTAGCTTGCACCTCCACGGTCACGCTTGGCGACCCTTTTTGGCATTACCTGTTGGTTCCTTTGGCAATGGAGGAATCAGACCCTCTTCGATAGTCCATTTACTTGGCCTTCTTCACCTCGTAATGTTATTTTGTCTTATGCAAGTCAGCTTCAAGCTTCAGAGGGATGGCACCAGCGAGCAGTTTCTCCAGGGTATAGCATGCATCAGGAACAACTCATCGGGTGGCGAGCACCTCCTCTTGGGTGGATCAAGCTTAATATCGATGGTACCAGCAAGCGGTCCTCGTCTTCGGCCACTACTGGAGGACTCTTTCGGGACAGTGACGGCCAATGGCTCGGGGGATTCGCTCAAAAACTTGGATGGTGCTCAGCGATGACAACGAAGCTCTGGGGGGTCTATACCAGGTTTAATCTAGCGTGGAATCAGGGTTTTCGCCGTATAGAATTGGAGATAGATTCTAAAGCGGTGTTCGATATCATCTCTTCCTCAGATCGCCGATCCAAGACGCTAAATACCATAGTCTAGAGTATTCATCTGCTTCTTACTAAGAACTGGACTGTTGTTCATCGCCATGTTTATTGAGAGAGCAATAAATGTGCCGACTAGCTTGCTAATTACGTTGAACAACTGGCTGTGGGCATTACTTACTTTGCTACCACACCCATAAGATGCCACATGATCCTACTAGAGGATTTATCGGGACTCTGTTTTCTCCGTTTATTACTTAGTTTGTTTTAGTTATTTCCCTTGCATCAAAATTAAAAAAAAAAATGTAGAACATTATACAATTAACAAATCAATTGCCTTTGGATTCTTACAATGAAAGAGTCTAAAATTATCTCCATCTAAAATTGACAATTAACAGATATTAATATACTTAGTTGTTTCCTACTTACATTATGACCCACTTCTGTCGGTATTCGGCCAATCCATGCTCAACCGTGTTTCCTTCCATACCATAATAATACGAACCGTGTACTGGTCTATAACAGTAACTCCACCCACCTGCTTTTCAGTACCAAGTTGCATTTTACAAAGGGAATTCTTTAATTCTCTCTGATCATCCTAGTCCTCTGCAAAACAGAGTACCAGGAACCCAGAAAAAATGAGAGGTGACGATGTACGTACAGTCATATCAATTCCATCCACAGCCACCAGCAACGCAGCTACTCCATCGAGTGTAAAGAAAGTGAGCCTGAGCTTTTCAACCAGTAAAAATGGCTACAAGTTCTGGGTCCTAGCTGCTTTTCTCCTTCTCGCATTCTGGTCTATGGTCACCGGCTCTGTTACTCTTAAATGGTCCACCGGTAACCTCACACGTCTCTCTGACGACCCATATTTCACTATTCATGATGATCTCGACGTTCTTGTACTCCCTCCACTCTGGAACTCTTGTTGTTTCTTTGTGATCTCTTTGGTTTCGGTGCAAAGATTCGATTTTTATGTGCAAATTTTTGAACTTTCTGTGTTTATGGCGTGTGTAGGAAGTGGAAGAGAAAGAGAAAGTGGTGAGGCGAATGTGGGATGTGTATACACATAGCACGACTACCAAATTGCCTCGGTTCTGGCAAGAGGCTTTTGACGCTGCTTATGAGGCTTTGGTAAGCGAAGTTCCTGCTGTAAGGGACGGTGCAGTTTCAGAGATAGCCAAGATTGCTCTTCGCTCCGTCAACCACGAAAGACTACCTTTTGGAACAACTAAGGTTAGTTGCTCATTCTCTGTTTTAATGTTGCCACTTCCAGATGAAAGGAAAGTACTGGGAAATGGGCTTTTTAGTATGAGTTGTTTTATGTTGATGATTCAAGTCAGTCAGTGATTGCTTCTTGGTGGAGGATTCTCTCTTTGATTCCTTGGATATATTTTGATTCCATCTTTAAAATCAAACTCCATGAAAGTGTAATTCCTCTGTGAAGGAGGTGATATTCTTTTTTATTTCGTGGCCGTTCATATTCTTTATAAAAGATGACATCTTTTTCTTTTCCTCCAACTTTGAACCGATTTCTACTCAAGATCACGGATCTACATGCCAGTTTGTGTTTCCTTATAATGTGATTCTCTAGTTTTTCTTCTGGCTTTTGTTCATGTGTGATCAGGTGAGTGAAGATGAACCACTCTTTTAAGTCTTCTTCCATCAGTAACATGATTTTCTTTCTCCATTTCTGACAAATCGTCTCACTCAGTGTCAGGGACAGGGATATCTCAATCCAATCAAGATGCCTTGCATTCTTAAAACCAAAGTTTGCCTTTATTTGCTATCGTTGATCTTATCTTCAAGAATGAGAATAACTCTCTAGGTCCCTATGCTATCTTTTCTCAAAACCAAAGTTTGCCTTTAGTTGCTATTGTTGGTCTTATCTTCAAGAATGAGGATAACTCTCTAGGTCCCTATGCTATCTTTAGTGTATATCATATGCTAAGGAAAATGGAGTTGGACTAGGGTTAGGAGTTTGGCTGCCTGAAATCAAGTAGGCAATTTGAGTTAGATTGAGTTTTAGGTTGGTTCAAACTGCTTAATGATATATTTTTCAATGCCCGAAAACCTAATTAATTATAATAACGCATGACTTGGGACATAAATCTGTAAACTGCCCATCAATATATATATATATATATATATATAGATACACACACATGAAGCCACATTTTATACAGAGTGTTCAAATTTTTGTTGGGATTTGCAGACGTATTAAAATTTGTGGATCTTCTGACATCATATGCATTCTTTTCCAGGATGGCAGGAAGAGGATAGCAAAGAAGATATCAGGAGAAGAAAGTGAAGACAGATATAGCAATTTCCAATAATCTTTCTCTAATTATCATCACATTTTCATTTCTTCAGCAGAAAGAAACATATGATTTCTCCAACAAGTGGACAGATAGAGCCATAACAACGAATCTAACTTGTGTATTGTAATTTGATGGAGAAAAAAGAAAACAGATGGCTATACGAATATGTAACAAACCCGTCTTCTTTAATGATGTTATCCCACTGTTCATTCGCCATGGGCAAGGTTTCTGTTTCTGCTCCATTAAACTGCTTGTTGTCAGAATAAATTCAATAATATTAGCTCCTGGGTCTACCATGTGTGTAAACTTCTTCCTCGTCTTCGGGCTGCTTTGTAGATTAATCATGAATTCGTGACATTGAGGTGAAGAGACCTTCCCTTTTCATAACTGTTTTGGTAGGCTTCGGTTCTCCTATAATCTAAGTCTGATCTCGATTTAAGCTGAAATTAGCAAATCAAAATAAACAAACTCGAGTTTAGATTATAAAATCGACCGGACTTGAGCTTAATAAATTGTTTTAAACCTTAATAATCATGAAAAATTAATCGAATCTAACCTCACTTGGTCCAAAGTCTACAAACCAAACTAAACTTGACTAAACTCAGATTGAGGTTGAAAATTCTTCAACTTCAAAGCCAACCTGATTCATTGCCTAACCCTACCATTTACTATGACAATTCAGTTCTCTCTCAGTTTGCAGATATTATCAAAGCTTTAATTTTAGAATAACAGGGGAAATGGAGAACATAAATCAATGTTTAACTTAATCTCAGAATAGATCAAGGACTCACTACCTCAGGAATACACCTTCAAAACTGCATGAGCAGATTCAACCAGAACTGCTGCTGCTGCCGCAACCTTCCCATTGAGGGAACAAAAATCCTAGAGAGAACAACATGTACAGTTGTTTCAGCTAAATTGTATTTACAAAGTGCCTCCCAAAACTCAGTACTCTTACCTAATCATCCACTGACTGGATCTCTCCCATCATGATCCTGTTACTGACAACATTGAAACCCAAAACTGAAGGGCTAACTTTCTTTCCTTTCTTTCCTTTCTTTTTCCCTCCTCCCTTTGAGGACCCATCTGTCGCACCGGGGATGCTGTTACAGTCAAAATCATCATTGCCTGCATTGTCGAAATTCATGTCTCTGGCACTGTTTCTAGTCACCTTCTGATCATTCCGACTTAGGAAGGCAATTTCAAGTACATCTGATGGCAATAACTCTTTATAGTTTAAGAATTTGTCAATGAACTCATGATCAGGATCAAATGACCCAAGGTTCTCTGTCAAAAGCATCTCAGCCTCGGATCTGGATTGCTTCAAGCAGAACTCCAAGAAACTAGTATCTACAGCGATAACATAAGAGTGATGTAAGAAAAGAAATTTAAAAGATTAAGTTTTAGTGGTCAATGATGAGCAGTGTTTATATGACATTCTGAACCACGAAACCAGATCTACATTTTTAATCTGAAAGTATTGCCAGACAACTAGGACTCAGTCCATTTAATTCAGCTACATTTGAGATTTACACAATTTCTACGGAAAATTGTGACCTCCAAGGTCATAGTTCCTTTTTTTTGTCAATTAAATCTCGCGATGATGTATATGCAACTGTTCATATACCAGTTGGTGCTCTTCAGAAAATGTTAAAAAATGTAAAAGATACCTTTCGAACCGATCAGTCTCAAACACTCATTTTGACACCAATCTCTGAAGTCCATGGCCTCTGCAAAAGAAACGAAACATTTAAGAGGATTTCACCTTACTACATAAGGAAATATGGCCAATCTAACAGTTACCTGAATGCTTGTTCATCGTATCTCTCTTCCCTCTAATTGATGACTGAGTGGAAGCAGGTGATGATGAGAGAGAAAGGTCAGCATGCCTACCGCTCCCAGACTTCTGTCGGCCTAATAACCCACTAGGAGTTGCTTTAATGGGAGAGTTTTTGGTTCCCCAACCGCCCTGGTTTGCAAGATGTGGGAATTTGGCCCTGTTACAAACAAAGTTAATGAATCACATGAAGCATTAAACATAATACACCAGGGCAACCAATTCAAATTCAAGAAACAAGAAAAATGACATTTGGTAATAGGGAAAGATAAAGTTCATACTCCTTAGCCTCTTGTTTGGATTGATCAAGTGGTCCCCAGAATAGATCATCATCCTGTTTATATTTTGACTGAAAAGGGGTATTAGAATTGATATGGATTGGAGCAGTAGCCTTTGCTGGGGAAGTATTAGAAAGGGACCATGAAGAACCAGTCACACGAGCAGTCTGATTTGGTTGGGGCTTCTGTGGAGTTGGTATTTGATTATGAGGCTGGACTGAAGTAGCCTTTCTCTCCTGCTCTTTCAGGATGTCCCTTAGTGAAGTGGGTTTTGACGCCCTCTTAGCATCAGTACACCATGCTGGTGAAGGTGAATGGTTTGATGACTCCCCCTTCAAAAGAAGAAAATCTCCCAAAGAAGGACCTGATGGGATTGCAGGCAGCACTTCCTTATCCTGTTGTACAGAACGAGAGTTTTTACCTTTCTCAATGGGACTGGAACTGATAGGTACATCAGGCATTGTGACTTTAGCTCCAGAACCCTTTGCTTTTGACGACTTTTTACGACTCTTCTTTGCATCTTTTGCCTCAATGAAGTTTCCATCATCAACAGAATCGACGTTCACAATTTTAACTTGATAAGGCAAGCTAGAGGCACCTTCTGCCAACTCCACCTCTCTAAACTCGGACTTCGCTAAAACCTCTTCTGCCAAAAGATCATGTAGCTGGCTTTTCTTGCCCTCTGAAGTTGATGAAATTTCTGCTTTATTCACATTCAATTCAGCTGCATCTCTCTGATGTTCTCTAGAAATTTTCAGTTCTGAGTTGGCAACAACCCCCACCCAAGGAGTTGACAAGCTCATCGAACTCACGGAGTTGGTGATCTCGGTAACTATCGTTTCTTCCTGTGCCCTCTTCTGTTCTTCCAGCTGAATTTCCAACAAAGATTTTGGCTTGAAACCTGGCGCAGGTTTCCAAGCTCTTTGAACTGGCTGTATCTGTGAATTCTGCACTGTAACAGGCTCAACTAGATGTGGTCCACTCTTGTCATCAGCTGGTTCAATATGATTTCCAGGTACACTTGTAGGCAACACACTTTTGAATTGTTGGGAGTCGACAATTTCAGATGAAATTTCAGACTTGTCTTTTGTTGTCTTTAGAGGAGGAGTTCCCCAAGTTCCATCAGTGGACGCAATATTGGTGTCACCAGAATTTGACCCTTCTGTTTCCTGTTGCTTTGCTTGCTGTAAAATGGATGCCTTTGACACTCCCTTTCCTTGGTCAGGAGAGTTGTTCAACTTTGCTGATTTCTGTTTTTTGGATTTCTTTTCACTTTTTCTCGACTCATGAACTTCATTCTTCACCTCTGTTGCAGCAGAGGGATTATCAATTGATACTTCCTTTTCACCCTGCTGCTCATTATGAGAATTGTCCACTTGAACGGCCACTTCAGCAGCATTTTCAAGCTTTAAATTTTCATCAGCAGAAACAGAGTTTCCATTAGATTCTGAATGTCTAGAATCTGTAATTGCCTCCGAAACTGGCACGGTCACTGTTTCTTCACTTCTCAAATTGTCTTCTGACAACTGATCCCGCAAAACATGAGTATGAAAATCAGAGATATGGAGAGATTCCAGTACATGAGAAGACGCATTTGAGGATTCTTTCATGACCCCTGACAAGTGTGCACTTTCAGATAAAGATGAGGGTAGCAGGGATTCATTTTGACTGACAAAATCAAATTTTGCAGGCCTGTTAGGAACCCAACTTCTTTGAAGGCCAGTATCCTCATGAGTTTCATGAACAGGATTGAAAGATACTCTCGAATCAACATTATGAAGGTCGTGAGAAAGATGATGAGGGGCTTTGGCATCAACATTGTAGCTAACATCCTGGGTGACTTGTAAAGGCAAATTCATGAAACTGGCGACAGTACGCTCATCTTGCACATTTGAAGCTGGCACCTGAGAACCAAGCTGAAATAATTCTTGAGATGGTTGAAGCCGAGGATCTATAGAAGCACTACCAGTAGGTATTGCAGCAGTCTGCAAATGCCCAAAAGATGGCTCTCCAAATCGTTGGTTCAAGTGATGCTCTGAAAGTACCTTAGAAAGCAATTGTTGTTGACGCAAGATCTGTTGCTGTTCCTCTTGTTGCTGCTGTTGTTTCATTAGCAAGAGGTTATTCATCATTGACAGCTGCTGTGTTGGCAGAGGAGCTTGGGAATGTAACTGCAACATGTATTGCTGTTGCAACATATTCAGCAATTGTGGATCTTGTGCTAAACCAGAAACAATTGAATTATCAGAAGTCAAAAGATCAGATGGATTATCTACAGCTTGACCAAGTATATTTGTTAAAGAGGATGGATTCTGCTGCTGCAGCCTCTGGTGCTGTCCAAAAGGAATTTGTGAAGGAAAATTATGAGTTTGATGCAAGTCCAGTTTTTCCTTTACTGGATCCAAGCCACTTGGAACAGGAAAATTTGACCAAGTAGCTACATTATTAGTCACTGCAGTACTCGATCTGTCGGATAATCCTTGCAGGATGGATATCAAGTCAGTATTCTGTAATTGAGGAGGTTGAAGAGAATTTTCATTCAGTGCTGCTAGTAGTTGTGGATGTGATATTGAAGATTCAGAAAGAACCTCCGGTCTTGAAACTATTGGTGCCACTTCCCTGCCAGCCCAATAAGGATAAGGATTGGGCAGCGACCTCTGCCGCTCAAGTGCCATCCTATTTGCCAAAAGAAGCACATCATTCCCCCCATCAACTCCCACTTGGGCCATATTGCCAGTAGTACTGCCAAAAAATTCTGGCAAACCTATAATTGTCACATAAGAACCCAATCCATTAAGATGGCAATGAAACAATGCAAATAAAAGTTAAAGTGTTCACGGATCAAATTTAAGTAAAAAGACCCCAAAAAAACAAACCACTGTATAGCAACGAAAGGAAAATAAACATGAAGACAGTAGTTGATACATAGGTGGAAAAGGTAGAGGATCAACAATGAAAAAGAATCTTAACCTTGAGATGAATTGCTTATATTTCCAGACATGAGTGACTCCAAGAATCTATTTTCTGCCTCCGTTTTTGAAGTGGATTTATGTCTCGGTTCACTTTTCATCATATCAAGCTCATGCACAGCACCCAATCCACTAAAGTTAGGCCTAGTACATGTATCTGTCAATTCATTCTGTTTCGGCACACTAAAACCAGGTGGTGGTCTAGCCTTAGCTCGTAAATGAGGCATAACATCACCAAGTAGTGAAAAGGGTGCATCTTTTGATGCAGTTGCGAGGCGAACTTGTAAATCAATCCCAAAATATCCAGCCTCATACCATCCAATTATATCGCCTCCAGAGAAGGGTCCTTGAATTTCACCCTGAGGATCTTTGTATAAAAGAATTAGGTTCTCAGGAGAAGGTGGTGGGAGTTTCTTATCTTCCTGTTCTTTGTCCAGACTTACCAATGGCTGCCTGTTCACCACGGAATCCTCACCAGTTTGCCATCTTTTACCCTCTTTAGAGAGTGACGGATTAACCAAATTAGTTTCCCACTGATTATCTAGATTCTTCTGAGGCTGACTCCAACTATGATCATGGTTTCTAGACATACCATCACTTGGAATCTCTCTTGAGTTGATTCCCTTTTCTCCTAGAGATGGGGCTCGCCATGGAGTGCCACTGCCAGGATGCACAGGATTATTTACCTGTGTAGTCGATTCCCTACTGATAGAAGTATCATCAATCTTTCTGCAAGGACCAATATCTTCTCTGGGAACTGCAGACAAAAGAAAATGATTGTACAGATGCAATCTCCAATGGAGGGCAGTTTATCATAAAAAAGAAATAAAAACAACACATAAGCTTAGCTAATTATAGTAAATAGAACCAAAGCTAACCCACTACATAAAACTCAAGACCAAAAGTTGTTGAATGAATCGTCTATAAAATCAAATTGTTTTCAGGGATTAAATGACTATCTAAAGATGATCAAACGAGATCATAAACAATAGCTATCAAATTCTGCATCAATTACCTTCACCTTTCATTTTGTCATCTGCCTTGTGGTCCTGCCTGAATTCATGTTTGGAGTTGGATCGATAATAGTATGTTTCTCTATCAGGATATACTCTCTCTACATGATTTTCACAACCAGCTTTTGAAATGTCAGTATTGATATCTTTAGTATCCTCCATTGAGAGCGGTGCATCATCTGTACTGCCTGCTCATATTATTGAACCACAAAATTAGTTCATCTCTATCCAAATATGCACAAGAATGTTGAAGTCACTTCGATGAGTTCAATACCAAGCTTGGCTCGTCTTGAAGGAGTAGAATCCAGAGAGCTACGCCCAAGAGATCCTTCTTTGGATATTTGTGGAGCACCACTACTTACTAATTCCCCTTTATCAATTGCAACCAAAACATCCTATTCAAGAAAACAACACTAAGTCAATTAGCAACAAGTATAGGTAAAATTTCCAAAGCCATAGGTAAAATTACCATTTCTTCAGAACTTGGCGTTGAGATTGCAAGTGGCTCTAAGGGTTTGTCCTGCGTAAGAGAAGGAACTTGTACGAACCCAGCCAAAATTTTGCTACATGATTTCATGTCTATCATCCTGTAAATATCAATTAATTTTGTCCGACTATATCTTAAAGGTCCATTTTCACTCTTGTCTGAAATAGCTCCAAAAGATCGGGTCTGAACTGAAAAACTGTTCACAGGGTTTCCACTAGAATTGGTCCTTCCGCGACCCACAGAAAAAGTAGCATTATTTTCTCCACATCCTCTCCCATAAGGAAAAGTGGAAGTATGTTTATTTGGCATTAGAGTTTGTTGATGAGGAATCTCCCCTTTTCCTCTACTCTGGATGGAGTTAGATCTCCAAGGCCGATAAAGATCACCATCCTTTTCGTCTTTTCCATGAACAGAATGATGAGGCAACCCTTTTTCAAATGAAACTTCAACATCTTTTCTAAAGTCCACTTTATTCTCGTGCGAAACTTCTGTCTCCTTACCACCAGGTCCCCACCGTGTGTTCCATTTGCTCTCACGCCGCTGATCATAATGGGCCTCCCGATTACCCAAATCAGTCCGGCGCTCAGAGGGGGCACGACGAGCTTCATAATGCCTAATGGATGAATTCTCTGCCCAGTGATCAACTCTCCGCGTCTCACCAAGATCCTTGTCTCCATCCCTCCTGCGATCTTTGCGCATTGAGGAATTAAAGTCTCTTTCTTCATCACGCCATCGTTCACAGCGACCAGTCTCCATATCAAGCAAGGAAGGTCGGAAAACATCCTTCTTCTTCTGGATCTCATGACTCTCCTCATTATTGCTTGATGATTTTGTGCTGGCTGAGCGACTACCATAGGCTGGAAATGGGCTGGAGTGGCTCTCCTGTGTACATATCAATACCCAACCCAGAAAATGAAAATTATAATCAACAAACATGCAAAGGAACATATCATAACAACATGACATGCATGGCTTTGGGTTGGAAGGGTATATAATGACACATAAATATTTACTGAGTTATGTAAAAGTATAGCATTAGAAATAGATAAAACTATGGCATTACAGATATGGATAAAACTATGGCATTACAGATATAGATAAGTAAAATAACAAGGTTCTGACTACATACCCCACTTCCTACACCAGCCTTGCTCTCACCTGGCTTCGGTAGAAGCCACTGTGGTGAAAGCGGGATAGGATTGTCAGATCCTTGAGCATCTGCAGAATATATCCATTTATTAATAAAAATATGTTTAATCCAATTCACCAATTGGAACATAAAGCTCAGCAATCAACTTAAATATATGGACAGCTCATCCTTGAGCAACTTATAAATTGAAAATTATTAGATACGGAGAGGTTGATTCGCAAGAGAGGGCAGATTGTGCAATGCAATCAATGCTTCCGAGTAGAAGCAAGCAGAGAAAGTAAAGCAACCTTAAGGAAATTAGTCTGGTATTACAGTGACAAAAATCTAAACCAACTCTTGGCAACTCGGCAATTTCAATCTTTCATTTCTGAGGAAAATCAAAACATGTTCAGTTGACACTTCTTTGCTTTAGGTGAGAATAATGTCTAGCCTGATGGTTGAGTCAACTCCAAGGGTTTCTGATCCACTTGAAAAGACACAACTTCACACTAGTTACGAGTGACACTTAGGGTTTCAATATTTTCCGCAACAAAACATAACAACTGAAATCTATGGATTTCCAGTATAACACTATAAGTTACCAAACCTTTAACGCTAAACAAAATTAACTGGTACATTTATAACCAACTTTCCGGTACTAGAGTTCCCCAGGAGTCTGCACACGCCAATCACTAATCGAGAATGTTTCATGGGTACGAACCCCATCTTTTACATGTTCCGACAACTCACATGAGTTCCGGACAAGGTCCGATAGATTCACTTGCTACTGTTCCTCGGATAAAGTTTTTGTCGGTGAAATTAAACAATTTGAAAAAATAAAGAAACGAAACCAAAGCACACATCGTTCTCAAACTACATTTTCCTGTGTTAAAGATAAAGGAATCCAAATGCTTTAAATATCCAGCACAAAATGAGATACATTTTTTTTTAATTCTTTCTCTTCTGCATAGTATGAAAATAAAACCAACAGCCAAATATCAAACAACGAAAAGATACCATGAAATGGTTTTCACGTTTCAGTGATAAATGTAAAACCCTAGCTCTACAGAAACCATAATCTCTAAACAAAAATCGCCGAATTAACCCAGTATCCACGTTAATGCTATCTAAAGCAGGGAGACAAGTATGTCCAGCTCGCAAGGAAAACTAGGGTTTTGGCTTAAAAACCCAAGGCACAACCCTAGGAACACAAGAATCGAACATGACAGAATAAGATTGAATTTGTTTCAAGCAACTAAGAGGCTGATTGACCTTTGGAGATCTGGTGAGGCGGCGTGACGGAGAGGCCGTGGCGGGAGTTGGAGCTCGAAGTGTTAGCCATGAGTAATCGGGGACAGGTAGAGCGAGAGTGAAGACCTAGCGACAGAAGCGAGCCAAGAGAACCGTTTCTAGTTTTTGTTGCGTTGAGCGAAGAGAGAATATAAAAGTGATTGGGACAGATAAATTGTGGGGAATGGGAGTAGGTTAAGCCGATGCCATCCCTCGGCTCACGTTAGCTAGGGTTAGCGGTTCGTTGTCTGCCTTCCCAATTTTACTAAGAGAGACGGGTTAGCTCGTATGAGTACAATTTTAAGTGTTATCTTCACGCGCGAAGAAGCTCGTGTAAACCACATTACAGAGATTTGGGTTGCGTGGTTTCTACGAGATGCGAGGTTGTGTTGTGGGAAGTGATTACGGAGGTTATCTCAGTGTTTCAGTGGCCGAGTATGGTTGCGGAGGTATTGGTGATGGGTGCGTAATGCGCGACATTTTGGCGTAGGTTAAGGTAAATCTATAAGTAGATTGCGTTTTCCGGAAGTGGAAAAGAGGAAAGCTGTACTTGCGGGGTTTAGAGTATCTAACAAAAACCAAGAAATCTGGACAAAAAAAGAGGAAAAAGAGTTGTTGGCATGAAAATATACCCAATAATAATTAAATAACTAGAGCGATTGAATTATTTAATTTTTAAGTTTAATTTTTAATTTTTTAATTTAATTTACTTTAATAATTCTTATTGTTAAAAACTAATTAATTTATTAATTGATAAATTAATTTTCGTAAATTAAAAAATTCTTATAAATTAAAATAAATTAATTACTTTTTTATTTAATAATCTTTTAAATTAAACTTTAAATGTTTCGAAAGGTACGGACAGTCTCTTTCAATAATATTTCAAAATTTTAAATTTAATTTAATTTTTAATCAATTTTATGACAGTCTAATATCAGTTAACTTTTTAAACCTTAACTTTTTATCTAATTTTTATAATATATTAATCGCAATAGGCATATGCATGATCAATGAGTCCAACTTAACTTAATAATTATAATACAAACATGATTAAGGGTGACTATAGATTAGGTTGAATTCAAGCTTAATTGAATTAAACTTAAAACTCGATTTTTTTTTTAAACATTGGCATGTGCGCTCAGCACATATTATTCATGTCCAAAGATAAAGAGTCATACAGAAAATGAGGAGGGCATACCCCCCATTCAAAATCAGACATAGAATGGGTCGCCCTAGTGATCCTATGGGCAACCTGATTCGCTGATCTCTTAACAAAAGCAGTGGAAATAAACTGATGCTCGTAAAGAAGAGCTTTACAATCCTCAATAATCGTGGAAAAATAAGATGGAAAACTATGTACGGATGTCAAGAATTGAGTAATGATTTGATAATCCGTTTCCACGCAAATAGGAACATAAGAAATACCTTTTATCCAGCTTATGGCCTCCCGAAAGCATAATGCTTCACCGAGTTGAGGGTCCCTCCATCCCGATAAGATCATTAACTTGCCCGCACAGTTGAGTCCTTTGCAGTCACGGATCACCATTCCTAATCCAAAGCATCTAGAGGATAAAAGTGCCACATCGATATTGCATTTAAAGTGATTCGGTGGTGGTGCTTGCCATTTGGATGGACATATGGATGGAAGCTTGGCTGAGGAGTTGGTTCGCCTATGCTGTGCAGTCATCCATTCTACTAAGGACGTGGTGGCTCGTCGAAAAATTGAGGAGGGGTCCCTAGTTTTCTGCTGCCAGATAAGTTCATTGCGGTAAGTCCATAGGCTCCATAAAATCATGCAAGTCTCCTCCTGCTGTGTCTTTGGTCGCCCCAACATAATAGCAGTCAACCAGTGGTGTAACGTGACATTAGGAGATAAAGACAAGTCCACAGAAAAAAGAGACCAAACAGAGCGGGCAAAGGCACAATGAAGAAATAAGTGAGTTTTAGTTTCGGATGGGTTGGCACAAATGGGGCAATTATCAATTATATCAAGATGTCTTCTCTTTAGATTGGCCCTACACGGAATTACCTTTCTCAAAAGCCTCCAGATAAATAATTTAACCGTACCTGGAATACATAATTGCCAAAGCTTCTCCCATGGGAATCCTGTATCTCGAAACTCTACATGCACCTCTTCCATAGCCATTCTATAGCCTTCTTTAACTCTATACTCACCTTGATTATTCAACAGCCACAACCAATCATCCTTGCGCCGTGAAAAGCTAAGTGGAATCGTTAAAATCAATTCTGTGTCTCTTTGAGTAAAGTTGCTTCTGATTCTTGCTTCATTCCATCGATGGTCTTCAATGAGATCAGCTACGTATTCAACATCTTTCATAAAGTCTGACTGTATGAACGGGTCTCCAGCATCCATGAGCCAAGGATCGCGCCAAATATGGATATCGTGGCCATCCCCCACCCTTCGTCGGCATCCCTAGATTATAATAGATTTGGCCTGATGTATACTCCTCCAAATTTGGCTGGGGTTATTGCCCAGCTCTGCTGAAAGGAAATTTGTATTCGGGAAGTATCTGGCTTTAAGGACTTTTGCAGCTATCGAATTCGGGTATTTAAGGAGCCTCTATCCTTGCTTTGCCAAAAGAGCAAGATTAAAATGCCTAAAATCGCGGTAACCCAAACCTCCATAAATTTTTGGTACGGTGAGCTTCTTCCATTGGAGCCATCATAGACCTCTGTTGTCTCGTCCACCATTATGCCAGAAGAAGCCGTTCATTAAGTTCTCCAGCTCTTGACAAGTAGACAGTGGTAGTAAAAAAGAGACATCAGATAATTAGGCATAGCTTGTGCAACAGTCCGTAACAAAATATCCTTCCCAGCTTTAGATAACACCTTAGCCTTCCATCCATGTAGTCTCTTGGTAAGTTTTTCTGTAACATACTGAAAGACTTGCCGCTTACCCCTTCCCATGACAGACGGCATGCCCAGATAATGGGTATGTCCTATTAGTTCTACAACCCCCAAAGTTTGGCATATCAATTTCTTCATAGAAGGGAGAGTATTAGGAGTAAAAGAGATACCGGATTTGCAAAGGTTAATTTGTTGACCCGATGCAGTTTCATAGAGGCGCAAGATAGTTTGTAACTCAGTCGCCTCTTTCGCTGTAGCTCTAGCGAAAAAAATGGCATCGTCAGCAAAAAATAAGTGAGACACTGGAGTAGTGCCTCTTGCAACGACCGTCCCATGTATATAACCTTGTGACTGTGCTTTGTGCAAGCTTGCAGATAAGCCTTCTGCACAAATGATGAACAAATATGGGGACAGCGGGTCTCCCTGTCGCAAGCCTCTGTTAGGTATCAAAGGCCCATATTCCTCGCTACCTTGGGCAAAATAGTAAGCCACCGAAGTTACTATGTTCATGACCTTCAAACCCATGTTTCGTGGAAACCCAGCTGCAACATGATCAGCCGTAGATACTCCCATTCTATTCGATCATAAGCCTTACTCATGTCAGTCTTGAGTGCGAGAGAGCCAACCTTACCTTGAGTTTTCTGTTTGATAGAGTGGAACAGTTCATACGCCACAATAATGTTATCGGTAATGAGCCGATTAGGAATAACTTAAAACTCGATTGGGTATAAGGTTCTTAATCTTTAGTTCGAGCAGTTCAAACTCAATCGAATCTTGATCAATTTCGATTAAATGTATTTTAAATTTTTTAAAATTTAAAACAACATTATTTTTTTATTAAAAATTTAGGTTAGGTTGAATAATCAGAACCTAAACTCGAGTCGAAGTTTGATTAACTAAGGCCGAACCCGAACCTTAATGACTAGAATTCAATGACATTTAGGTCAAACTCAAACTTACGAGTCTTCAAACTTGGAAAGATTGCTCTAACTCGATTTGAACTAATTTCAACAAAACGCGCAATTTGAACTAATTTCAACAAAACAATATTTTTGACCTCGATTGAACTTTAAACTGTTCAAACTCAATCAAATTAGACTCAAACTACGAAAAAATCAAGCTTATGACTCAAATCCGACTTATTGTCATCTCTAAATTTAACTAATATACAAAAATAACAATAGCGAATTTTCCATTATAAAAGAAATCCAAGTGTACATATGAATGCATCATAAAGACAAACGATGGCATTACTCTTTTGAGAGAGTGGCGAGTTCTACTAATTTAGGCCAACAAGCATTTAACTGTAAAAAGAAAGGATTGCCATTGCCAAAACTCCCCTCCATGGGCTAGAGTTTGACTTCAAAATAATGTCGTTTTAGACAATTTGGGCCGTTTGAACCTGCTTCCCAAGATCGAGCCCGACTTAAAACCTGATCATCCACGTTTATTCCAGGACGAACTAGGCTTAAAATGTCATCCATCTCTTTTCAGCATGAAATCAATGGAATCGCAAGTACAATGGTAAAAAGTAAAATGCAAATTTTGGCTTTATTGAATGATACTATTCACAGTCTTCATAATGTCAAGAAGGATCGTGTTTTTGGAAATGAAAAACATCAGCAGATGAAGTAGATGTATCATGTTTAAGATACTTTTAATTTACTATGGACAGCAAGCAAAAGTGTCCAGTAAAAACTCACTTATATCCGAGGTAGAAGTGTAGGAGGATTAGCCGGGACATCCGAACTTTCCTGCAAAGTGAAAACGCAGAAAGAAAAGGAAACCTTCAGTCACAATTCCTGAACACAAACTGTTGTAATGTAGTGATCTTTTCTGTCCTGGAGGTACGATGGTTGTCCGGATATACCTCCAGGTACTTTGTTAGCAATGTCGACGTGCTGTAGTTGAAGCCCTCGACGGGTTCTCTCTTTGTACGAGAAGCATGAAGCTGTTTTCTAACTTGAGTGGCCAGTGACTAGTCGCAAAATAAACAAGTGTTATCAAGAGTAGAGGAAGCTAAAGTTTAATAAATGATTTAGCAAAACAGTTGGTAGCATGATTCATACCTTTCCTAACTCAACTCCCCACTGATCGAAAGAGTTGATGCCCCATACAAAACCTTGTACAGCGACTCTGTGTTCATAGATGGCCAACAACTGAAAAGAACCAGTGAGTGTTCCAAGTATTAAGTCATGAAGACGAAAAAGTGGACATCATGGCGGAGACAGAAAAGGAAGTGACACCTCTGAAAACACAAAAATGATTACGAATGGGGGAAAATGCTTGACAAAGAAAAGCCATATACCTGACCAACTTTATATGCGTCCAATGATGAAAGCAGAAGGCTGAGAGATGGCCTATTGCCAGAGAAGGTCTGCAAAAGTCGAACCGTTGGAAGAGTAATTCATCTGAGAAATTAGTGACAGCAAGGCTTACAACAAAAAGCTGCAAGCATTTACCTTGTGAGGAATGAGATTCTGTGGAACATTCTCCTTTTGCAGCTGCTCTGGTGTCTAAAGAAGAACAATAATTAATCAAATACCTAGATAGGCTACTGCTTCATCATAAGTAGAACATATTAGGATACCATGAATTATCGCAACCGGAGCATAAAATCTACCTTGCCATAAGCCAGAGCATCCGGCTGTGCGAAAAAGTTGGACATGAGCTCATCATGGTTATTCACAACCTCGCCTGTCAAACATATTAAGTTTTTAAGTAACATAAACAGGACAACAAAATCAAAGCTTCAAGGACTCAGATTGGAAAGCTTGAAGATACCTTCTAGGTATACAGGCTGCTGGCTCTTCACAACACCAATAAAATCACAGGGAATGACACGTCCCTGAAGATTTCGGGACGATGAGATGATGAAATTCAACTTGTAACCATTTAAACAGCAACAGTCTGGTGTGTGCTTTTCAACTAAATATGCAATAAACATAAAAATCACCTGGTGAATTAATTGATAGAAGCTATGTTGACCGTTTGTTCCAGGTTCACCAAAGTCAATTTCACCAGTCTCAAATGGAAGTGGAACACCGTCAATTGAAACCCCTTTGCCATTACTTTCCATACTAACCTGATTTGAACAGATTGACCAGGTATAAGCAAATCTAACAACAAATTTCTCTATCACCCTCTTCCAGGAAACTTAGACGAGCAAGCTGGTTAACTATACCTGCTGAATATGTGGGGCAAATTTTTCCAGAGCTTGAGTGTAAGGTAAGATCGCCTGAAAAATTACCAGAAAACTTACAAAACAAAGCAATAGATAGAAACGTGCAATAACACTAAGCAACCGAAAGTTGAAATAGCAGCTCTAAAGAAGTACTCACCCTTGCAGGATATTCAAAAAATGAAACATTCCACACGCTCAGCAAACCTAAAAGCACCTGAGGGACATTCTTGTTATCAAAAAGTCGAAAATCACATTGAAACACATTCGTGGGTACTGAAATCTTTCTTACAAATGCCATATATGCAGTCATGCAACAATCCAGGTCCCATAAGGTGCAGGTTTATAATACTTACAGGGATATTTTTCTCAAACGGTGCACAACGGAAATGCTGATCAATGCTTGATGCTCCTTTTAGGAACCTTCAAGTACATGACATCATAATAGTAGTTTAAAAAGCAATGAATTATTTATTTGATGAACAAGCACACAAGTTATACCTCTATTTTGACTATATCAAAGGAACACCAGTAAGGATTTTATTGATGACAATGCATGTCATTAATCCAAATTTATTAACAAAGACATATTTCTTATAAATCTACTCTCCCACTTGGAAGAAATATTACAAACAAATGACTTGAAATCTGTACCAAAAAGAAATGATAACAGCTCCTCAGTTCAAGTTGTAAATAACAACTTGCATGTCAAATATTTCAGAAGTGTTTGTAGGAAATTTGAGGTAGTAAGAAGTAACCGTACTTTTCGACCATCGAAAAACCATACTGGAGAGACAAGGGCACTACTCCAACAGCACTACAAACTGCAATGAATAACCTAATTAGGACCTTTTGTAAATTCACTGAACACCCCTTCAGAAAGGAAAGAAACTTACCACTATAGCGGCCACCAACCCAGTCCCAGAATGCAAAAGCATTGTTTGGGTCAATGCCAAACTTTTCTACAAGCTGCATTAACATAAAATTGAACACTCAACAATGGAAGTTGCCACATATACATCTTGTGCTTGTAATAACACTAACTTGCTCAGGTGTAAGGATTTCCAAACCAGTTATCAATAAGCGAAAAAATGAAACATTTTATGCACATATCAAGCAGACAGTACGATTCCCATTTTCAGTGTCATGAGAAAGTGCAAGAAGAAAATTGTACCACAAGATTAGTGCTAACAGCCACCATATGCTTCACAACAGCAGAAGGTCTGAAAAACAATTCAAGAACAAGTAAGATATGACCAAGGGAGACAAAGACATACAGAGCTTTTCCAAACAGAAGTTACATACAGCACAGAGCAGGCAGTGAATGCATTATGAGCAAGCATTACAAAATCGCAGATACCTCTACCAGTCTTATAATGTATAACTTTCAATATCCTCATTTCTTTTAAGTTTCTGATCAGAAGCCATAATTATCTTAATCTTACTTCAAATATTTAGAAATCTGAGATGCGATACAATACTGCACTGACCCAAGTTCTTTTGAAATCCAGGCCCTTAGTGTGCGAGCATTTAACATTGTTTCAGCTGTGGTAAAAGTTTTTGAAACAACAACAACTGCAATATAGAAAACAAAAAAGTTAGAAACGTCATAATAATCTCAAGATACAACCAAATTGATTGAATTAGCGGAAGAAAAGAGTAATTCACCGAGGGTCGTCTCAGGGTTTAGGCCAGCAATATTTTTAGCAACATCAACTGGATCCACGTTGGCAAGACTGAAGCGGAAAGCAGAATACATCAGGTTGTCAAAATATAATGTTACAACAGGTTGAATAATCTCAAAGAAAGTTATAATATAACTTTTACCACCATAAAAACCCCCTGCATATTTGAAACATATGCCCAAATGAGATAAGAAGAAAAATGAAAGTACTTACAACCGTAGCTGGCGTCCTTTAGCATGTTTGCTAGCCTCTGGATCTGCAAGTTGACAAAAAGCAGAAAAGTTAATCCATGGACAAGCTTTTGTCACAGTAAATTTAAGATCCAACAAATCCAATAAAGCAAGCATCCGAAGAACCTGTTTGAAGAGCAGTATGCACAAAAAGAGGACCCAAGAAGCTTCCTCCAATACCAACTGATACCACATCGGTCAGTGGTTTTCCTGTAGCTCCAACCTAGCAGCATTTGGCTGTTACTACAAAACAGGAGATTCATGCATGAAAGTAAAATTCAGAATTGTAATTACCCAAGAACCATTCCGGACCCTCTCTGAGAAGTCTTTGATCTTGTCCAAAACATTCCAAACCTCTGGCACAACATTCTTCCCATCACTCTTTATGGTTGCATCCCTTGGAGCACGCAAAGCTACATGCAGCACAGACCTATTCTCAGTGCTGTTTATCTGAAAGTGCCATTCAAGCATAATGTGATTAGTCATATCTTCGCAGAAGGAAGTTATCAGAATCTTTTAAGAAAAAATGAAAATTTTCTTATACGAATGAATTCCACAGTATGTAGATGAAATGGATCAAAAACCAAAGAAGAAGAAGGGAATAGTGACTTACACGATCTCCATTAAACATGAAGTTAATCTTTTCCTTGAGATGAGCTGCCTACAATGAGCAAACAAGGAGATACCATACATAATCAGTAACTTTATCAGGTACAGGCTACATAAGAGATGCAGGATAAGCCCAACTTCACCTCTGCCAAGTTACAGAGTTTATTCAATGTGTCAAGACTGGCACGTTGTCTTGAATAGTCAAGCGTTATCCCATCAAATTCACTGTGAAAAGTAGTCGAGATATACATAGTTATACTGCACTAAAGATTAAAAGGAGAAATCTTGAAGTTTCGACATTTTCCAAAACAGAGGAATCATACACCATCATTGATTTGCATCTCTCAACGTCGTTCAGCAAATCCCGCAGATGGGTCTTTTTAACGTCCTCGACATGGACCTAAAAACATACACAAGATTCAAAATCACAAAACCAATTCATTACGCTCATTTCTGGCATTTGAAGCCAAGCAATAAGATGTGATTTTCTTATATACCTTCAAGTCTTTCCAGGGCTGAGTCTCGCAGATTAGAGTTGATGACGCCATCTAAAAACAGAGGATAAAAAAAAGAACAAGGTACAGATTGGTAGCAGAGAAACTACTAATCAAGACAAGAAATTGAAGTTAAAAACGACTCCTTCCAGGCTCCGTTCTTTATTGTTATCTTTCTTTAATGGTTAAAAAGCCAGAGAATTCAATACAACTCAACAGGGATGACCGGAAAAGGAAAAGAACAAAGAGACAAAACCAGCAAAAACGGATCAGTGACTGACGTCGAAGAGAATAAAAAGAAAAGAACATAAAGAGTTTTAAGACGATGAACCACAAAAAAATCCAGAGGATTCAACGGAAAAGAGAAGGAGGGTACCTGTCAAAAACAGAGCTTGGAAGGCAGAAGTTGGAAGAGGAAAACTGATTGAGCTCAGAGAAGTGGTGGAGAGAGTTCGGATGGAAAAGAAGTTGGCAGAAGAGAGCGGAAAAGAGTAGAGAGTACACGTGTTTTTGTTGTGTTGTGTTGAGGCTTCTTCTTGAGAAGTCGATGGGATGCGTTAAAGCACAGCAAGGACGTCGTTCCCCTACGATGTGGATCATCAAGCAGTGATGTGATCGTGCCGGTTTTGCCATTCATGGGGCGCATCCGGTTCTTGATCTTGGTTTGACTTTGACTACCTAGAACTGCGGACTTCATATGCTGACGTGGCGCCTTATTTAATTTTTTAAAAGATTTTTATATCAATAATAATGGTTAAAGGTAAAATTGAAAATTCTTAAATTATATCAAATAAAAAGTTTATCGTTCCAATTGGTATTCATAAAATCAGTTAAATATTAAATAAATTTTAAAGTTTAAAATATAATTTAAGAAAATTATTCTTTATTTAAAATTTAATTAAAAAGAAAAATTATTAAATAAAATTTAATTTGTTTATTTTAATTTATAAATGTCAATTAATTTACAAAAATAGATTAATTAATTAAAAAACTTATTAATTTTTATCAATAAAAATTATTGCAAAAAATTGAATAAGAATATTGAAAATTAAACCGACAAATTGACTAATTCAAAATTTGTCATGATTAAATTAACTAAATCGATTCAATTTTTTAATCACTGCTAAAAATATAAAGTTAAAAAGGTATATAAATTATTATTTTTTAAAAAATTATTAATAACACTTTAAATCTTTAAAATAATTTTTGATAGTTATTAATATATAAATTATTAATTTAGTTTATATAATATAACTAACTAAATATTTATATAATGTTAAATATATAATTTTTATTTTGTTATTTAAAAAATTAAAAAACTTGCATTATTATTTTTATTTAAGGTGAGATAAGTTTATGTTTAATAAAATGTTGAGATATAAATTATTTTATGAATTATATATTTTAGATAATTTAAAAATTAATAACGTAATAAGTGTAGCTCTACAAAATTTACATATTTAATGTATATTCTTTATTAATTTTTGGATGGACCCCACCTTAATATCTAAGAAGTGAGTTTGAACTTGGACGAGAAAGGGACAGACAAACTAACAGATGGAGCTAATAAAAATGTAAAATTATAAATATTGTTATTATTACGTAATAATAAATAAATAAATAAATTTTCACAATTTAT
>JAOQMQ010000002.1:1478622-1498210 GCA_027563845.1 Erythroxylum subrotundum | reverse complement strand
CTACCATTATGTTGTCAGTGATGAGCCGACCCGGGACAAACGCAGATTGCATAGGAGATATTATCCTTGGGAGAAGCCTTTTGAGACGGTTCGCGATTACCTTAGCAATAAGTTTGTAAATAACATTGCAGAGAGCTATAGGACGAAGGTCTTTCATACATGAAGGCTTGTCCTTTTTAGGAATCAGTACTATCACCGTATCGTTAAGGGTAGTCGGGAACTCCCCTTGTTCCATCCAATTACGGCAATTTTCAAAAATATCCCACCCTACTATATGCCAACACTTCTGGAAAAACGTCGGATTCATACCGTCAGGACCTGGAGCTTTATCCGGATGCATTTCAAAGATCGCTGTTTTAAATTCCTCAATCCGAACAGGCGCAAGAAGATGATCGTTGTCCTCTTGAGAGACCACCGAACTAACATTGTCAAAATGTGCGAAATCCAGGTCTCCAGAATCTGCGAAAAGCTTATGAAAATAGTCCATAATAATGTTACTGATGCCCTCGTCTTCTGTGACCTGCTGCTCAGTATTGTCTACAAGAGAGGAGATGTGATTTGCCCTTTTTCTTTTTGAAGCTTGTGCATGGAAGAATTTCGAGTTTGCCTCCCCATATTGCAGCCAGAAAATCTTCGATCGTTGTTTCCAGTATATGTCTTCCTGTGCTAGAAGACGATTCAGAGCAGCTCTCTGAACTTTAAATAGAGCAAACTGAAAATTTTGGCGAGAAATCTCCATGTTCCGCTTAATAATTTTAATCTGATCAGAGAAATTGTTTTTGTGATGCTTCTGCCAGTTAAGTAAGCTAAACCCACATTCCTTCAAACGGTAGAGAATAGTCACGTCACTATTAGCCCTCCAAACACCAGATACGAACTCGACGAAACCGTCCTCCATCATCCATTTATTTTCGAACCTAAAACGCCGAGTCATCTTAGTTGGTAATCTACGAGCAGCCTCCAGCTTAATTGGGTTGTGATCCGAGCTAGAACTTACTAAGTTATGAAGCTTATGGAATGGAAACACCGCCATCCACTCCTCATTAACAAGCGCACGGTCCAGCCTTTCCAAAATGATAGAGCTTGAATTACCCCCTCTCTCCCACGTATAACCAAAGCCAATTAAAGGAACATCCACCAAACTACAATCAATCAAACATTGCCGAAAACCTTCCATCAATGAGCTCGGATAGTCCGCTCCACCAACTTTATCATTAACCGACAGTAGATTATTAAAATCACCAACACAAGCCCACGGTAAATTATGCAACCGGGAAAGAGAACGCAGTAATTCCCAGCTAGTTCGCTTTCTATTTGACTCTGGGAACCCATAAAAACCAGTAAGTCTCCATTTGGGATTAACCGAGTCGTCAATTATCAAATCTATGTGATTATTAGAATGACCAGTAACAGTAGCTGAGACATCTCCCATCCAAAACATAGCCAGACCGCCACTACAACCAATCCGATCAACGCAAAAACAGAAATCATACTGCAAAAGAGATTTTATTTCTTCAATCTTAACTGAAAAAGCAAGAGTTTCACTTAAAATAAAATGCAAGGCTTATTAATCCTAACTAAGTCCTTCAGAACACGAACTGTCAGGAGGTTGCCTACTCCACGACAGTTCCAAGCAATACAATTCATGGCTCTCGGCGGGTCTGCTGAGCAAGACCGGCCGTTAATAAAAGATGCGGTGAGGCGGGAAGGGGCAATTCATCTGTATTCATTTCTTCTGTGCCATCAGTATTGGTATTTCCATTTCTGGGTCTTTTTTTACATTCCTCCATAATAAAGATCGAATCTTCGTTTGCAATGGCTAGTGAGCTAGAGGCCCCCATGTCAGATTTATCACCCCGAAAATCATGTTGGATGTGCTCCACGTGAGGACTAAAAGTAGCATTTGATGTCAACGTTATCTTTTTGGGATAAAAAGAGTAGTGATTCCCAATTCTATGGGAATTCTTATCTGAATATGCGGAAGATCTGGGCTCCTGATTTTTTGCCCCCAGATCTGCACCAAATTCATTTCCCGGATCCCGTTTCCATTGCACCATGCTCCTTGCTTTGCGGGCTCTCACCTCCGCATGAATTTCCTCCGGCCATTCCCGTACATGCTCCTCTTCCGGCCTTTCTAACAATTTAAGACAGTTTGTTTCACCATGCCCAATTATGCCACATAGGTAACACACGAGTGGAAGGCGTTCGTAGCTGAACGTGATCTCTACTGGGGAAGCTCCTTGTTTCCGTATGATCTTCTTCCTCATCAGGGGTTCTTCCACATTAATCCGAACACGAACTCGTATGTAATTAATCCAAGAGGACCTTCTGTTAGTAGTATCATACTCCAGATAAGTACCCATCAAATTCCCAATATTTCTTGCTAGCGCCTCAGACGCAAACCCCAAGGGAAGTCTGTGAAATTGAACCCAGACGTCCGTGTGAGTGAAGTCGATATTCTCTAGTATCTCACCTTCTTTCCACTGATGAACGAGCAGAATACACTTGTTAAAAGACCATGGTCATCCAGCCAGTATTTTCTGCAAGTCAAAATGGTGATAAAACTGAATAATATAGAGGTTGGTTGCTCCCATCGGCTTAATATGCGCCCCTCGCATTGGACGCCACAAGCTCAGCAAAGTACGCTCTAAAGCCTCTGCGTTTACAAATCGATCGCCAATCAGTTTACCCAACAAACACAACTCATAGTTTATTGCTCCCGGTTGAATATCCGCTGAAGGGATAATAAACTCGTCATCCTCCTTCTCCCGGATAGACAGCTTCCGCATCCCAGATTCCATGAAGATAGATCAAGAACTTAACAGAGATCAGCAAAGAGACGACACCTAAATCTCACCTGCACTGCTACGGCAGGACCGAAAACTTGCACTCTCCGAGAGGCAAGACCTTGAAATTATTCCCTAACTTTTAATTGTTTGGTTACGATAATCCTCAAGATCTATCTTTTAGAAATCTAAACTGACCAACCTTTTCGCATATAACTTGGACCTCAAAGAGGATTTATAATCCATAACTTTCTTATATATAGGATTTTCGTGAAGAAATAAGTGTAAAACGTACTTGCTTTTTTTTATGAATGTAGCTATATTATTCAAGAATCAAGCTTTCAGGAGAAAAAAAAAACTTAAAAAGAAGTCATTGAATAAAACACACAATATTTATAGTATTAAATATTTCACTTAAATATTTTATGTCGTGTAAGAATATAGATGTCAATCCCGACCCGTAGCCTGGCCCAACCACGGCTAATCGGCCTATGGTCCGACGGTCACAGCTTGCCACTTTTTAAAAAAGAAAATGAAAGTAACGGTCAGACTAGCTTGTGGCCTATCCAACCTTGGCCTGTAGCCTGGCCGAGCTGACCTTGATCGTAGGTCTGTTAACCAGGGCCAAATCAGGTCAGGTCGAACCCTTTTTTACATCTTTATGTAAGAACTTAATTTGCGTGAGGGTGTATATTAACAAGATTAATAATAAGAATTAATTGTAAGTTATATTTATAATCAGGGATGACAGTTTTTGACATGGCCTAAATTTAATTGTTTTCAATGATCGATTCATTGATTAGGTCCAGGCCTAGACTGACTCGATACTTAATTATTCTAAGAAAAACATTTGTTTTATTTAAAAAAATTGAGTTTCGGATAAGCCTACGTCTAGATAGCCCACACTCGGATCCAATTAAAAAATAAGTTGTTTTATATTTTAAATTTTTAGAAATTGGAGAGGGCTGGCCTATTAAAATTTGTTTCTTAATAATAATATTAACAATAATACGGATGAATAAATAATGGAGGTTTACATGTAGTTCTACGAGCCAACAAACATCACTTTGTTTTTTGAAACATAATTACAATTTATTTATCCCCAATTATAAACATGTAAGTAGTTAATTACGTTGTTCAGAAACCCCACGAAGCACACAAAACTCCAAGTTCTGTAATGTACAAAAATGAAAAAGAATAAAAAGCACTTGTTTCCAAAGTTTTAGGATCAAACTCTCAGGAGAAGATCTCTGGTGACCTCGTCCAGGAGTCCATTGAGCACATTCCTCTCAACGTCCCTGACAACATCGTCCTTTTCGAGGGACGCAAACCTAATTTTGTCCCAACCAAAGTCCCACATGCAGTTCAGGTCTGGCTCTCTGTCGTAGACGTCTTCCTCCAGCATTTTGGGAAGGTAGTCTTCCACAAGACAATCCGCACCATCGTCTCGACCGTAGGATTTCAGGGTCGCGATGTCTTGGTGCAGTAGTTTGATCAACTCGTCCAGAGATGTTACTCTAGTGCATGCCACCGATACCTTCATGAAAGGATGGACGCTGAGCTCTTGCCTCTTGCCTTTTCTCTTCATCAGCTCGTAACCGCAGTCCAGTGTGATATTGCCCTCTTTGTCTTGGTATTCCAGCTCCAGACTCCCGGGAGAGTGAAGAATGTCGAAAGGAATGTTGAGTTTGAAGAGTGCCTCTGCTGTGTTGAGGAATAGTTGACTTTTCATTAGGATCTGCTTCAGCTGATTTTCACTCGCTGTGAGCGGCTTTGGTGCTTCAATTCTGGGTTGTTTTTGGTTCTTGGGTTGTGAAGAATTATAGGTATCGATGATATTAACCTCCCTAGCTCCTGAAAACAGTTTCAGTAATGCGGATTGGTGATAAGGTAAAGGAAGGAACTAGAGACATGAGCATGCTCAAGTAGTATCATAGTAACTGAGATTCTGCAAAGGCAAGGTCGTACTTACCATCAAAAGAATCCAAGACCATGCTGCCAGAATGCGAGTCATTTCTCACCATTGAATTTATGTTCTGGCAATGCACAATGTCAAACGATTCTACATTAGATTAAATGTTTAGAAGTAGAAGCGATTGGAATGTATTTTGAATTAGACTATTGTTAGTTTTAATCAGCGGTATAACTTACATTTTTATCAGGAAGAAGCATTTCTGTGCTGTTTAGTTGGCATTCATTGTTGAGTGGAGGACAGTACAGATTGGAATCTTGTTCATCTTTAAATTGCAGCTCTGACAATGCACTGGAATGTTGTCTGCTTGCTACTGGTTTATTAGATTGAAGAATCCGTGCCTCTATTTCTTTGGACTTGCTTGTCTTCTGTTCCACTTCTTTGAATTCACCTGGTTTCTCATGTTTTCTTTGCTTCACTTCTTGAAGTATGGAAATCGGACGCTTTGATACCCTCCCCATGTTTTGTGAAGCTCCACCTTTTCTTGTTACTAGTTCATTGATCTTTGGAAGTGTCTCAACTTCTTGTATTTTGGCCCTCACTTTCTTTGATGCTGGCAGTTGAACAGATTTCTCTTCTTTTGCTGCTGACACAATGCTCTTTCCTCTGTTAGATTCTGATCTCATGTTTCCAGGAGGGGTATAATGTATGGAGCTTGTGTTGACTGAATCTCGCATCTCAGTGCTGAAGTGGGTCGAACTTTTTCCTCGTAGAAGATCCTCATCGTGCCTGTTATTTGGAATCCCTACTGATTGCATTCCATTAGTATGTTCTTGGCTTACAGGCAAATACTTGTTTTTCATGTTTGGAGGAGCATCCGTTGGCCTTGGCAAAGTCTTGGGGAGGGATTCACTTCCTTTTTGCGGATTACTGTCTCCCACATGATGCATATTGTCTTTTTTCTCGGAATTCTGCAGTATACGAGGCTGTTGTAACGCAAGATCATTGGGAGATTTTTTATGGTTGTGAGAGAGATGCTTCTTTGCATCTCTGTTTTCTGTTCTAATCATGGCTAGGTTGCTTTTCATCTGTCCTTGCAGCCCCATTGTGGCTTCTGATCCTTTTTGTCTATGTGATGCAATCTGTCCCAGCTCATGCTTCAGAAGCAAATCATGAGTTTCACCTCTTTCTTTGCCTTTCTGTTCCTTGAGCTTTGGATAATCCTGTTTTTTCTGTTTCTCCTGCGTATCCTTTCGGTTTTCAGTCCTTTGGTTCAAGGGGACAATACTGACGTGGTGCTTATCTATTTTCGTATTGGCCTTATTAGAGATCCTCGTCTTGTTGGATTGTGCATCATTTGGCGTTTTAATTGGTGACATCTCATTCTCAGCATCTTTCTTCCTTTTCTGATGTGAATTGCTTCCCTCCGCAGGTCTTTTTGTGACCTTGGAGCTGTATTCTTTCCGTTTGGTGTTCTTTGAATCTTCAGTTTCTGGTAATTCTTGAAGCCCCATTAGTTTTGCAATGACATTTGGTATTCTTGCCTTTTCTGCTTTTGACTTCGATGAACTCAAGTGATCCTTACGCTCTGAGAATGCTGCCAGAGTATTCTGTTCGTAGCCATAGTTACTTGATCTCTTGTTAGAGGCTGAGCTTGAGGCACTTAAAGCGCGCGCCTGCTGATTGAAATTTGCAGCTTCAGATGAGTAAGTCAGGATGTAACGAGAATTCCTTGAGGAGTTGTCGAAGGGGAATATCGACCGATCAATTTGCTTATGTCTATCTGAATTCATGCTATTGTTATTATCATCCTCATCTTCATCAAGCAATGTGATCCTGCTTTTGCTCTGGGGCTTGATCATGTAGTCTGAAGCTTCTTGCAAGTTTACAAGCATACGCAAGGACTCTTCCAAGTCTATAGCTCCTTTCAGTAGTTCCTTTCCAATTTCTATTGAATAGCTGTCAAATTTGATACCATTAGAGCAAGCTCTTAGGATCTGATTCAACTTTTGTGCCCCTTTTGCAATTTCACTGATATGGAGAGGGGAGAATGCAGGGAAACCACTTGTCGAGGAACGATCCATTGATCTCCTGCGAATACTGCTGCCCGTCTTGCCTAAATCCAATGACCCTCTATTGATCTGGTTCAGGAAACTAAGAACTGTACTATTTCCCAAGGAATCAACCCTTTGCAGCTTTCCTCCATTCTCAAGGGCAAAGGTTAGGGCCAAGGAGAAATCTCCTGTTTGTGCTGAGTTTTGATCTCTTCCATAAGGAACTATCTGTTTTGAACCTTCCCTGACGGCCAGTGATTTACCGCCTCCTCGAGATCCATTTTGCATATTTCCAGTTTTAACACCATTCTGCAGATAAGAACCAGTACATTTCAGTTCAAGTTTTCTGAAACATACTCAAAACTGTCATCAACTTCAGCTGTGATAAACTTACAGGTTGGTGTGCTTTCATATCCCTGGATCCTTTATAAGTTTGCATGGAATAAGAATATGCATCTGCCAATGTACGTATCAGTGAAAATATACTGATGAATTTAACCAATCCCAATTCAGCAAATTTCTAGTCTAAACTGGTGTTTCTTTTCATACATTTCTCTTAAAGGTGCTGAAATTTTGCAGCTTGTATTCACAGATGATCATTTCATGGATTGTCTACTATGGATTCCTAATCAGTAACCTCATGCAATGATATATTCATCTTCCATCTTCGTCAGAGAAAAAAAAGCAGATGACAATATAAAGAAACGTACTTGTTCATACTTAAACAATACACTTTGATCCTGAATATGTACTTGCTTACCTCCTGTCTTTAGTTTTGAGGTATTTGAGGTCTGAGGAGCAGCCATTCGTTGCTTCCTCAGCCTGAGATCATCCAACAGCTTCTGTGCAAAGTCTGATCTCTTGGCCATGCTTCTTTCCTCGAGGATGGAACGAAGTTCCAGTCTCAGCATTCCATTTACGCAGCTAAGTAAGATAAAAAGGGTTTTTGGTTTCTTCTCTCTGGTTGTGAGGTTTCTTTCAGAGTTGGTTGAGGTGGGAAATCCAGTGCCAGTGCCAGTGCCAACGTAACAGGATGAAGCTCTGAATTGAAGGTTTGACGTAGACGCCAGCTCTCTCTCTCTCTCTCTCTCTCGCAAAAGGGTCTTTGAGCATTTTTGGTATCATGACTTTGATTCTAATCCAAGCAATCGCATAGGTTTCAAAGAGCTTCTCATCAAAGACTTTGTCACTATTATATCCCTTCACTCGTTCACTCAATTCATTCATTCCCTTTTCCCTTTTATATATTCTCCGCTAGATGATGATGTTATAATGTTTATACCAAACTCAGAACACAAAACTGTTATTGATGTGAAAGGAACATGCTCTACGTGCCATACACTTCTTCCGCAGGAGTGTTTTTAATTTTTCCACTGAATTTAGTTTAATAAATTTTGTTATTAAAACTTATCAATTTATTAATCACTTTTTATAAACTAAAATAAATTACGTAATTTTTATTTAATATTTTTTTTAATTAAACTTTAAATTTTTTTATCTTTTCAATTTTTTCAAATTTATTTAATATTTAATCAATTTTATGACACTTTATTACCGTTTGAATTTTTTTAATTTAAAACCCTCTATACTACCGGTTTAATTTCTTGTACGATTTTGAAAAAACTGATTTTTTACCGTATATTAACGTTTTGAGCCTTTAATTTCAAATTTAATATTTTAGAAAGGTCTACAATAAATAAAATCTTATAAAAATAATATTTTAATAAGAATTATGTTAAAATACATAACCTTATTTTTAATCGATAAAGAAGTTGTTTATGTGATAGACTCATTAAAAAAATTAAAAGAATAAAAAAGAATAGTTAAATATATAAATAAATAATTGCATAAATTTAAAGATTAATAAAATATAAATATAAATTAAAATTGAAATTGAAATTAAAATGATGTGATATTTTTTATATTTTTAATTATATGAGTTTTATCCTTTTTTTTTTTTAAATGAAAGAACTCGAAGCTGCTATCGTTTGGATGTACACTAGATAAACCTCCTGATTGATGCAATATTAAAATTTAATTTATATTTTGATGAAATTTTAAAAATTAAAATTGCGCTTGTTGACCAAATATTGTCTACAACTAAGGATGATAATATGCCTGATTTTTAATATTAAAATAATATTTATTTTTTAAATTAGTTCGTACTCTCCGATAAGAGCTTAGAGTGTATGTTAGAGTGACGCAGGTGAATTTGAAGAGCTTGAGTGACTTGCAATGCGGGTGTGTCAGGAGTCATGCAAAGGTGATGCACGGCGGCTGAGGAAGACTGAAAATTTATTAAATGATTAATGTAATTTATAATTTATTAAATATAGGAGTTTATTTAGAATGCTTTTTTTAATATTTACAATATCCTTTAAATTTAAGAATTTTGATAAATGTTTGATTTTTAAGAGTTTAATTTCATATAATTGTATTATTTAAATATATTATATATTATTATATATATTTTAAACTTTATCCTTTATCAAATTAAAACAAATTTAGATCGACAAATAGGGATGATACTTTTGGCCTAAGCCGGGACGGGTTGACTGAGCCATGGGTGGGTTACGGGTCAAAAGTAATTGCCCTGACCGAATCACGGGTTGACTACGGACCGACCTATGGCCCGACTATTACTTAAAAAAAAAGGTTAATTTTAATCTTTTTTTTTAAATATAAGATGGGTTAGATTGGCCCGACCAGCCCATAACTCGTTGGACCATAGACTAGGCTATGAGTCGGGCCATTGACATTCTTGGATAAAGGTATCAGTTGTCATTCAGATTGAAACGAGAAATTCATGAAAGAAGCAAAAATAATTGAAATTTCATAAAATTTAATTTAAAATAATTTTCGTATTTAATTTATCACAAAAAATTTTATCACGTTCAAATTTATTACATTTTGAATATATCTATTTTTAAAATTAAATTGGTCTAATAAACTTTATTTTAATAATAATTATTATAATAAATAATTAATTAAATAAATAAATAATATTTTTAGAACTCCAACTTTTTCATGAATATATATAAATTTTTTAATTATATTTTAAAATTTTAAAATTTATTTAATTTTTAATAAATATTAATTTTATGATTTTCTAATACTGATTGAACCTTAAAAATTTAAATGTGTTAGTTGAATTTTCAATCAAAATTTTAAAATATTTTATTTTTTATATATGCATAATGCATTTTGAAATTTCATATACCTTAATATTAGAGTAAAGTCTTTTAACATTTTACTCCAAGTGTTATAGAGGATTAGATAATTAGACTATAATTAAATTTTAATTAATAAAAAGAATTTTTTAATCGAAGTTTAGCATAGTAATTTAGGTGGATCATAGAGAAACACGTGGCTTAAGCATTGACAGACGGACGAGTATCGAGAACCTTCTAAGTTAATCCTAGCCGTCCATCATGTTGAATAATAAACCGTTGGATCCAACTAGGGCTCTTCTATAATTAGGGTTGAGTCTTCTGGTTAGTTGTGCCTCTGATTCCTGGCGGCAACTTTTTACCTATATATTGATCTTTTGTTATTCTAATTAATTGATTTAGCTTCAGATCGTGGGTTTGATTTGTGCTGCTCCGACTACTTTAATCGAAGGATATCTGATCTCTATGAGCTCGATTTGCTAGGTATTGTTCTTATTTTGATCTCTCAGGTCTTTAGATCTGTTTAGCTGTTTTGTATCGTACTTGGTTTTTTTAGATCTAAGGTTTTTGTATGATGTTTCATGTTCTTTTCCAGATGAGCTTGAATCTTGTGTTCTTTTTTTTCTATTTGTTGAGAATTTTATATCGTACATGATTTTTGTAGATCTAAGAAGGTTTTTTTTATGATGTTTCATGTTCTTTTCCAGATGAGCTTGAATCTTGTGTTCTTTATATTTTTTTTCTAATCTGGATGTTGAGAATTTTATATCGTACATGATTTTTGTATATGTAAGAAGGTTTATGTATCATATTTCATGTTCTTCCACAGATGAGATTGAATCTTATGTTCTTATGTTCTTTATCTTTTTTCTAATATGTGGATGTTGAGTAGTTTCTAGGATAACTTTCAGTTGCCTGTTGTGTGTACGCGACTGTTTTGGTTGATTATCTGTTCAATTGGTTGATTACTTGTTCAAGTATCGATTTACCGGTGATGTTTAGATGAAACTGTTCTAGGTATTTTGCCTAGTTTTTGATTGCTAGTGTTTGGTATTTTTGACTGGGTCGTTTGTGATTAAGCAGTTGTATTGGACAGGTTGACCGTCTTCTTCGTTGAAGCAAGTGGTTGCTGGAGAGGGAGCTGTTCAATTAGACACTGGTATCGATGGTTTTACTGATAGGTATTGAAAAGCGGCAGTATCGTCAGGATTACTGCCAGGAGTGAAGAGATTGTGGTATAAACAAAGTTTCGTTATCTATAGAGGCAAATTATAAAGTATTGCTGCGGTTATTTGAATATAACTATGCTGTAAGGTATTGGTATGGGATAGCTGGGATGATTGATGGTTTACTGACTGATGGTTTGTAGATTTCGGATGGAGAGGTTAGTTCCTTGTGTTTAGATTTATATGTTGTCGTCTCCAGGCCTTTGCCATGACAGGTGCGCTTGCATGGCAGGTCAAAGATCCTTAATGAAATTACTTTTTTTGGGGGGTTTTGAAGGGGGAGATGGCACGGGGTTTGTTTATTTGCCCGGCTCTCCCCCTTGTGTGCGTGTGTTCTCTGTTTCCTCTTCCTCTCCTTTAGCATCCATGGTTTATCCAACACTAACTACCAAAATGTTTATCAATCACCAAGCAATGGCTCGCATCAAAGCTAAAGGAATACATCTCTATGGGGAAGTTTGGAAAATTGCTTAAGAGGTAATTGCTTCTTTTTTAAGAACACATAATCTGATAACATTGGTATTGCACATTGGCCACTTGCGTGCTTCAATTCAAGAACATGAATTTCACTTCTGCTAGGAGGCACTATTTACAGCTCGGAATTAACTATTATATGTCTTAGTTGCACCCACTGCATTATTTGGATATTAATACCCAACAAATTTAGAGAACATATGCACGATAATGTCATTGAAAAGTTGTCACAATTCTTGAATTACGGGCAAAGAAGGAAATAATTTCGTTGTGCATGTTTGAAAGTCAAATTGTAGTCCTAGCAGGAAAGTATCTCCAATCCTCTCTCGAGTATATCTGTTCACTGTTTCACTTAATGAGCTGCTTCATTGCCATTATATGCATGCAAGTTTCTACTGCTGCCTTCCAAAGTGAAGAAGCTTTTAAAAAATAAATTTAATTTTGTTGAATGAAATAGGTTGCAATGTGTTTGTTGTATGCATATGATGTATTTATTGCGTGTATGATGTCTACGGCAAGATCAAGAAGCTTTTAGTCCCATTAGATGTAATCCTTAAATATGGTCAATAGTTCTGTTATTGTATTTGGGGAGAGTTAAGGATCGGTTCCGGATGTTCTATAAGGTGAACTTGTACAGCATTTCTAGTTGCTGCATCTATTGAATTTTGGGGAACTGTATAGTATTTAGAGGGCTGTTGTGTACGTCTGTACCTTGTGTACATGCCGTCTTTGCTGGAGAGCTGCGACATGCCATCTTTGCTGGTGAGCTGCGGATTCAAGGGTGACTTCTGGCCAAACAATCTTGAAGGACTATGGCATTGAGTTTCATTCGAGGACAAGGTTTCCCTTTTCGTATAACTGATATGAATTTCATTGCCCGGGATTTTGATTAAAGGATTTCATTGCGGCAGAATTCAGTTCGTAACTTGTCACTCCAAGAGTAGTGCTCACATGTTTTCAACGGGTGAGGCAAGTAAAAATCTTAATGGTACTTCGCACTGTTTCGATATATAATGCTTGTTTAACTATCAGTCACCCAGCACCTGATCAAAAATTGCATGCAAGGGACCAGTGAGGATATGTTACCGGTGTATTTACCACCGAAGCGGTTCATTGAAGCTCGCAACATGTTGACCAGTTCATGGCACACGACCTATAATTTGAGACTATTCGTTTGCATGCAGGGGAGGTCCCATCTTGAACCCTGAGAAAATTTCAGCGACCTTATAGCATCATATAAAATAACCAGCCCCTTTGCCTAGATTGAAGTTACTACTATAGCACAAGATTTTGCATTTCATGTTTCGATTGAATTTTGATTTGAGTATTATTCTTTCTCCTGGAGCGTCTTGTTTCAATTCCACTACACTGCACTCAGGAAACTGTTCATCAACATTTTGAATCACAGCTCTTTCGTAGGAGGATAATGGGTTAAGCAATCCCATTTGTTGTTACTTTGTGTGTGTATGTATATATAGCTCTTTGATAGTGGGACTTGTTGAAGTTACGTACTTGATAGTGGGACTTTTTGAAGTTATGTACTTCCCACTGATTTGTATTTGAATCTTGTGAAGAACTTGGGGCGTCTCCCGTCTTTCATGCCAAAGCTATACCGTTGTGGAAGAATAAGGACGATATTGTAGGTCCTCTATTTGCTTTTAAGGGTGGGGGATGACGACATCTTAAATACAAAAACAAGTATCGGGTTCAAATCTTGAAATGCCTTTCCATGGGCCGTTCAAGCTGTTGATTATAGATGCCAAAATGGATGTTCTAAATTGAGCCGAGAACACTTTTCAAGTGCCCGGGTGGACATCCTCGTTTTGTCTCTCCCGCTCATTTCTTTGGGTCAGGTTTCTGTGATGGATCCATTAGCTCAAAATGGTAAGAGCGCCCAAACTGAAGTTTGGGAGAGTTGGTGGTTCGAATCCACCTGGGTCCCTTCATGACGGAGGTCTGCTGAATTCCTGACAAAACGACGCAGCGTACTTTAACAACTGGGCTCATGTCATTCTTGCGAATGCTGTTCTTGCAGGCATCTTGTTTTGGGTTGCCTGGACTTCGTGTTTCTCTGTCAATTCTCTTCCAAATGTTAGGTATGGAGATTCCTCTTGAACATTTTTAATGTGATATTTCTTTCCTTAATATATAATGTTATGATGGTAGTATCTAAATTTTTTTTTATGTCTTCTTTTAGTCTATGGTTATTTTAAAAATAGTAGTTTATATTGTGGGTAGAAATTTTAAATTTTGGAAATGATAATGTATTCTTAATAAATTATTTTAAAATTCTATATTATGAAACGTAGAAAGAGACCAAAACAGAAAAATATTAATTAAATAGGTTTCTGTTATAAAATATACAATGTGTTTTTTCTTCATTGTGCTTTTTTTTGTAGTCACGCAAGTAAAGAAGACGACAGGAGGAGTGGCGGATGGATCAGTTTAGCGTGTATTATTTATTAAAATAATTATTTCATCTAGTGCCAATTTCGTTAATCTTTGAAAGTTCAAAGTTCAAACTCTTCTTGTCCGTATCACACTGCCCTCCATAGAATGGTATAAATTAACGCTTTGGATTCACGTGTGTGGTTATTGTTTCATGCAATGTCCCTTTCATTGTCGCGTTCTTTAACTATGTCGTCTACAAAATTAGTTGCCTTAGAAAGGTCGAACTTCTAATTCAAAATGATAATAAAAGTAATTAATTTAAGATAATAGTTTTAAATAAATTAAAAACAGAATAATATATTTTTTTATAAAAATGTCTTCATACCATTCATATAAGATTCTTAGTTTTTATTTTTTGAGACTTAGTATATTCTCTTTATATTTTATAATGAAGGAGAAAAGGAAAATTTGAATTAAATGTAAAGTTTTAAATGCACTTCTAAAACTCTTTCAACTTTGATGAGATATTTAAATAATTCTATTGAACTATTATATTTAATTCTTTAAGTAGATAATTGAGTTTAAATTTTTAAATTCTTTTTTTTACTTTTTAGTTCGATTTATTGTTAAAAGTTGACTGATTAATTAATAAATTAAAATTTTTAAAATTTTTGGTTATCGCTCTCAAATCGGAATTTAAATATTGTTAAACAGATAATTTTAATTATATAATTATATAAGACCATTTTTAAATTAAATTTAAAATTTGAAGTTTAAGTCTTAATTTCCACTCGAATGGGATAAGAATGGTTCCAAAATAATATAGAAAGTAACTCCTAAACAAAAGAGTGTAGCCATTTGACGCATGTTCAGAACACTACTAGACTTTAAATTTGGATGCCAATGCCCTTTTTTTTCAGTACAGGGTGGTTTTTTTTTTAAAACGAAGGAAAGAACACCTAAAAAATACTAACAAACTCTCGACCTAGGACACCCCCTGCGAGGATAAAGTACTTCGATCATGTCATGATAGAGTATAGGGTGGTTGTTTTGGTGTGTCATTATGCACCTTCTTTATCTCATTTATTTATTAACATTTAATTTTAATTGATGAATGGGATGAAAAGAGCGCATAGTAATGCAGAAGATTTTTTTTTTATAAAAGGAAAACAACCGTTACAAATTAAATAACAAAACGGAGAAAATAGATTTTCGATAAATCTATCTATAAATCCTCTAATAGGATCAGGTGATATTTTATGGGTGTGGTTGTAAAATAAGTAACTTAACTCCCATAGCCAGCTGTCTAACATAATTAGCAAGCCATTTAGCACATCTGTTACTTTCTCGACAGAACAGAAGAATTTATTCCGTGTCTCTTCATGTATTAGCAGTTTGATACTGTTCTCTTTAGGAATCGTTCTCCTTACATTCAATGCAAAACTAAAGAAAGGAAAGAAGTCAAACTAAACGGAGAGTGTATGGAAGTCAAGTCGTCCTATTGTGCGGTGGTTGGGTAGGTGCGTTATGGCATTTGAATACCACAAACTTTTGGTTTGGTCTTTACCGCTGCTAGAAGCGCCAGATACTTCTTTCATGTTATATTGACTTTTGGCGCCATTTCTCCCACAAAAAATAAAAAAAGGAAAAAAGTCAAAGAACATCACTAATATATCATTTAGTAAGAGAAATTCATTCGCACCATTCAATTATAAAAATCATTAATTATTTATTTACTTTAATAAATTTTATTATTAAAAACTAATTAATTAATCGATATATTTTTTATAAATCAAAATAAATTAATAAATTTGTATTTAATAGTTTTTATTTAAATTAAACTTTAAATTAATAAAAGCCGTCTTCAAACTTATTTCAAATTCTTCAATTTTATTCACTCTTTAATTAAGTTTACGAAGATCGTTTTAAATTCTAGTTTTAAAACATTATAATTTATTATAAAGCAATGAGAAATATAAGAACAGGAAACTTTGATTATTTTGCTTTTGATAAAGAAAAATTCAAAATTAACCATTACATGTTAAAATTATTATTTATTTACTCATCACATGTCATTTTTATTTATTTTATTTAAAATGATGTACTATATTAAATTTTAATATATTATTATCTAAAATTATAAATAAATAAATAACACTTTTGATTAGTTAAAAATAATATTTTATATTTCTAAAACGTTATATCTAAAAAAATTTATTAAAAGGTTATTATTGTAGTAGTAGTTATTTTAAGCTTATATAAGTCATTTGAAAGCAATTTCTCTAACAGTTAAGAGTAAAGTTGAAGAAAGTTTTGTGTTGTTGCTTTTTTTAAATTTTTACTTTTTAATTATCAAAGTTTTATGTGCATGTGATAACATGATGCAAGATTTTATGTTCTTAATTTTAGTATGTCCTTTGTTTCGGTGCGATTTTCGTCATCTAATTTTTGTGAGTTTCATTTATTGAATGAATATATTTTTACGAATTAGAGTAACGAGAACAGGTGATATGATAAAAAAAACACACACGTCATTAGCATAAAAGTAAATTCTAAGCAGTTTACAACAAAATCAAATTATTTACATAATCATTTGCATAAAAAAGTGGATTCTAAGTAATTTATAACACAATCAAATTATAAAAGAAAGGAAGAGAGAGAAAAAAAATAATATTTTATTCATAAAGCTTTTTATTCAAAAGGGACACGTCACCGAGCACATACTTCCAAAGATGTCCTCAAAAGAGCAGGCTGAGATCTGCTACAGTGAACCAGGAAAACAGGTGAACGTACGTGAAGGTATTGGAAAGTAGGAGGTGGGTGACTGTGACGGTGAATAACAGGCGTGTGTTTTTAGCACTGTTCATTCTGCCCGGACCGTACGCTTTGCACAGTAGAGAAATATCTGAATACTGAACACAGTTACACAGTAAAAATTCTCTTTCTTTGCACAAAAGAACAAAACACAAACTGTTTAAGACAACACAGACCAACGAACCATCTCTGTTGAGTCTCTGAAGCCGCTCCTGTGTCTTTGGGGCCTCTTTCTTTGTAGCATGTTCGTAAAATATTATATAACATAACCAGATTTTCTCATAGGAACGTTCAGCTGAGAGATTTTTGTCTCTGTGTCTCCTTCCACTTGGTGCGTCACTCAAAGCTCTGACCCTTTTCAATTATTTTACGCGGACTTGATCTCGTCTCCTATCAAGTTTATGACTTGGGGGGCTTTTTGGTTCTGTGTCCGCTGAATCTCCCATGGGATTGGATTTTTTTTTTTTATTTTGTATGTTAATCTTCAGATATGAGATTCTTCTTCTGTCTGATGGTGATTTCTGTGAGGAAGAGATGAATTTCGTTTTTCCTGGTAGAATCTTGAGTTTTGCTCTGCAGTGACTCGAAAGTTTCGTTCTTTATTCTCATAAACTAAGACAGGCATGTGTTTGTGATGTTTCCTGTGATTGGAAAGGAAAGATGTTAGAGAGAATGGAATTTTAGCTGTTAAATTATCTCCATTTGGCAATTCGTTGTATCTGTTTCCTTGCTCTAGAGAAGTTGACTTGGAAGTTGCTTAGTTTATTCATGAATTTCTGGGGCAGCGACCACCTAATATTTTAATAGATTCATGTTGGATTGATGCTTTAGATCTGTCATTCCTTCTCTTAAAAGAAATGATGGTGATACTATGTGTATAAAACCGATTCCAGTTATGGTTAGTCTGAGTAATCTGTTGTTTTGTCCGATTATTTCAGTCAATTTCAAGAACAGCTAAATGTTTCGCCGGAAGAATAATTCCTCTCCCGATCAGGAGAGTGAAGCTCTGCAACATGAAATGAAGGTGATTATCAAATTACATATGTTTGAGGTGATACTGTCTGTGACAGGCATCATTGAGTTATGATGATACTGTTTTTATTTTTTTTTCCTTAATCTTTTGTTGTTTGTGTTCAGATCAAAGAGCTTAAGGAAGCAATTGGACCACTTTCTGGACGCAGTTTACAGTTTTGCACCGATGCTTGCTTCAAAAGATACTTAGAAGCTCGGAACTGGAATGTAGATAAAGCAAAGAAGATGTTGGAGGAGACACTTAAGTGGAGATCAACCTATAAACCTGAGGAAATACGCTGGGTAGGTTGTTCATTTTCTTTCCCACTTCACAATGATATGCATGCATAACAAGATTACACTTCCTATGATCTTGGAGTATAGAATTTTCCCTCATGAATGTTCTATTGTTAGCAACAAGTTGCAATTGAAGGTGAGACTGGAAAAGTTTACAGAGCTAATTTTCATGATCGAGAGGGGAGGACTGTTCTTATACTCAGACCAGGAATGCAGGTATGGCATTGGAAAACTTGGAGCATGAGTTCTGGAAATTTTCATGTATTTGAAAACTAATGCTATTTCATCTAGTGTAGAATACAAAAGCAGTGGAAAACCAGCTTCGACATCTGGTATATCTTATAGAGAATGGAATCCTTAACCTTCCAGAGAGTCAGGAACAGATGTCCTGGTTGATAGACTTTACTGGCTGGTCCATGACCAACAGCGTCCCGGTCCGGACTGCTCGTGATTCAATTAACATATTGCAGAACCACTATCCGGAGAGGCTAGCCGTGTCATTTCTGTACAACCCCCCTCGGATTTTTGAAGCATTCTGGAAGGTTTGGATTTTGCTGCCTTCATTGCAAACTGAGAAGTTGTTACTATTCCTGATTAATCACTTCAATTCTATGTCACCTGTTGCTAAGATTAGTTGCTGTAATTGGCTAGAACTGGTAGCTACAGATTGATGTGGATCTTAAAACCCTTCTCCTTGGTTCATTCACTGAGACATTGCAGATTGGCTAAAGCACTCTGGTCTCTTATTTATTGCAGGTTGTCAAGTATTTCTTGGATCCCAAAACTTTTCAAAAGGTGAAGTTTGTCTACCCTAACAATAATGATAGTGTGGAAGTCATGAAGAAGTTCTTCGACGAAGAAAATCTTCCCAAAGAGTTTGGAGGAAAAGCCATACTGAAATATGATCATGAAGAGTTCTCGAGAATGATGGTTCAAGATGATCTGAAGACTGCCTCATTCTGGGGATTTGACAGCAAGATTCCTCAAGCTGGAAACGGGCTTCATGGGGCTGAAGTGGTACCTGAACCTCTCGGTGCTGTAACACCTCCTGCCAGCTAAATGTCAAAGTGCAGATCTTCTGCGGGCCTTTATTGAGCTTACAAACTTCATTTTTAGCTAACAAAAGCTGTAAGCCGAATTCTGACCAGGATAATAAGAGGGAAGCTAACCTCATTTTGTGCTATGTTAGGCTCTTACATTATCCTTAATGCACCATATCTCTTCCTCACACTAAATTGCCTGGAAGCAAGTATGTGATCAATAACAAACCGAAGGAACTAAGAGCATGCCTTATGACCATGGTCGTTGATACTGGTTTGTGTTACCAGTTTTATGGTACATATTCTCACTACTGCCGATACGAAGCATGAGTGATGTGTTAACATTCCACCCTCTCCTCAGCCCATAATGACTAAGCCCATTAAGGTGTATACTCGTAGAAACAAGTTAGGAC
>JAOQMQ010000002.1:1442307-1473437 GCA_027563845.1 Erythroxylum subrotundum | reverse complement strand
AGGATGTAAATCTGGAACCCCAAGATCCCTCAGGTTCCTACGTAGCCTGTACACTTCTGCGCACAAGGAGTCTTCACGTACTTGATTGTTCAGCTGATGATTGATCACTGGCTCCCCCCTGCTCAGCATCAAGTTCCCATCAGCCCCCAGGTTCCTTAGTAGCTCCAACTTCTACACTGTCGCTGGAAGCGAGGCGTCCGTAATTGATCCGATCAAGGAGTTATGCCCAGGGGGCTAGAGGATCATCAATAGAAACATGCCTATTTCTCCTCCTTTTGCGTGACTCGAACTCAAGACCTCCTCTTAGAGGAGAGTCTTAAGTGAGGAATCTGGTTTTCTTGGTATTATTTTAAATGATTTAAAAACTTTATTTTAACTATAAAATTTTCAAAATAATTAATTTATCAATTTTTAAAAATTAATAAATTCTTAAAAATTAAAATTAATTAATTAATTCTCATTTACCAATCTTTTTTAATTAAACTTAAAATTTTTTGTAATGTCTTTAATTCATATTCTAAATTCTTTAATTTTAATAAATCTTTAACCGATTTTATGACAGATTAATATCGATAGGACCTTTTAAACCTTAAACCTTTTGTCGTATTGATTTAACTTCTACTCCGGTTTTTAAAACATTGGTTAATTTATTACTATGTTTTAATATAGCATTTGACCCATTAACTTTAAATCCGACCAAAATTAGGTTTTAAGTACTTAAATTAGTTCGGGTTCTGCCTCGATTTGGATTTAATAAATTTGAACTTTAAAATCATTATAAAAAAAGTTAAATCGAATCTAACAAAATTAACTTTGATCAAACTTAAATCTTAATTTAATTAAAGAACACAAAGGTATGCTAACAACATAATTTGCATTATCAAAACAATGAGAGTTGGTAATGATGAAGGCAGAAGAAGCTAACAAAGGAAAAAGAAAAGCTTGCCTTCAAAGTCCTAATTTCAATTTGCAGTTACAATGTTTATGTGAGGATCAGATCAATATACAGAGATTTTCCCTTTCAAGGTCGCCACAAGGTTTTCTGTGCACAAAGTAAACCTTCTTTATCCTGATAATAAGTCAAGCGTATATCCCAGTGCAAGCTCTTCAGGATTCCTTCTAATGGATCTAATACTGGAACCTTGTCACGTATAATCACCCACCCACCAGGCCTCAACACTCTATCCATCTCAACAATGATCGATACAGGTTGCTTACACCTGCCAAGACCAGTTTAGAGTTTTGGAAGCTTAAGGAACCATGGAAGAAGAAGATTAATGAATGGAGATGAAAGACTGTTCTAAGGAAGGAAGCAGTTTGATGCTAGTTTGACCTGTTTTTAAGCCGTGAAAACAGATGGTCCGCGTGCAAGAGGTCATACGATCTCGGGTATGTTCCGAAGGATTCACACCAGTCATGGTAGATGCCGATAAGGCCTCGTTCGTAAATTATAGGAAGTGTGTCTGGTGCATGGACAGGAACCACATTCATCACCCATACCTTCTGCTGTGAAAGAGCTGCAGCAAATCTGTAACCACAGAGAGATCATATTCCTGTAACTTGATGTTCTAGATCTACAGGTTTAAGATATCTATCAATGATAAAGAATTATGTTAAAGCATCTTCCTCTTTTAATTCCTCTATAAATCAAATCAAGCAGCAATGAAACTTTCACAGGTAAGGGCAGTTTTGTTAGCTTACCCGCCATTGACAGCTTTCATGTCCATCACGTTACAAATATTCGCCCATTCGATACCCAGTCCTGTGAGGTAGGACTTGTCAACGATAGCTCTCCAGTGGTTTGTGTCTGCAACCAAATTTTCTTTATTGGCCATCCAGTCAGGGTAAGTTTCAAGCCTCTTCGGCCACTCCTCTGGCCATTCTGTACCATGTTGTTCAATTGATGATGGAATTGTATGCAAGCATGTTTTCATAGGAAAATACCTGATCAGGGAAAAAGTTGCAGAGTAAGTGGCATCAGAATTCAACATCACAGTTGGCATCTAGGAGCTTACGTTGACCAAAACAGAATGAAATTAGTCCGAACTGAGTCTTACACTAAAATTTGATTACATGTTCCCATTCTCTCAACTCTCTGCCTAAACTTCAACACGACATTTGATACGATCCATACAGTTAAGTGAAATACAAAATAAGATTCTAGACACAAAGCAAATTAATTGGAGGTGATAATAATTGAAAAGGGCCATTTGTTTCATGATTGCCTAGGCTTACCAGGCTGCATCAGGATTTTCATTTTCATTGCAGAGAGGTGGATGTTTCTTCCTTCTCAACTCATATATATCATTTGACTCGGGCTTCTGGTATATTTTAACGCCGACTTCGCTGACATCATCAGTTTTATGAGCCAGAATATTCCAACAGATGGAAGCTGTCAATTTGGACATGGCTGGAAAGCAGAAAGAGGATGAACTTGTCACAAGTGCATACATATGCCTAATAAATTAAAGTATGCATCGAGTATGCAGTTGGAATCGCTAATCATAATGACCAAAAGATAACAATGTTAGCAATGGTGATCAACATGGGCTATTGGGAAACTGCATAATATCGTTGAGGACAATGTAAGAGACAGAGCCAGCATTAAAAACCATAGAAGCCTGACAGTTAAAGAATCGGCTCAGATTTGGAAGTTTATGAAAATAAAACTACATGGGCAGAGTCTGTTAGTTCCAAAGGGCTAACAAGAATAACATTGAAATATATGGCTCAATTCACTTAGTTTGGAATGGTAATCCATGTTTCTAGGTGCTAGCAAGCCATGCCACACCATATGCCTAGAACCATTGAAGCAAATTAATAAGTAACTTTTACGAAAGGTGGATAAAGCTTAAGCTTCATCAGTTACTAAGGTGAAGAAACACAACTATCATACTTCTATAGATTTGCAGTTAAAACTCTAGTACTCCTGAATTTGGACTATCCTACTTTCATGCAATTCATAGAGTTCAACAAGCACTATTAAATGCCACACTCATCAGTCACAATAAAGGGTGTAGTGACTATCTAGTAGAGAAGAAAAGGTGTTTATAGCATGTCAGCACAAACCTTCTTCCTCTTCAATGCTTTCATGCTTAGTTGACAAGATAAAGTACCCGCTAGGCCTTAGAATCCTGTTCATCTCCAGGAGATGCTTGCCCCCTGAAAATCAGAAAAGAACGAGTGTTTTTATGTGTTTCAGGGTTATCTCATCCAAAAGAAGAGAATATTAAAGGAAAAACAAACCATTAGCATGCCAAGAAATGGTGCACTCTCCACAGTGAATAGCATCAAAAACACCACTAGGGAAAGGAAGCCTCCTACTTCCGAAAGGGCTAACTACTGCAGGGAAACCCCGCTCTAGGGCAACCTGAGCTAGGTCAACTAAGTCATCTTTCAAGCCAAGTGATAGTGTCAATACTTCCTTATCAACTAGAGAAGCTCCAAAGCTAGAATCCGTAGATCCAATGTCAAGTACTACACGAATATTCTTTCCCCATTCAATATCTGGTACCATCTATAGACAGCATCAAGAGCATGGGTTAGCCATAGTTACGGATCGATGATTTCAAACCAGATATTATAGTATTCCCACCCTAAGAAATTGAGGTTTAGTGTCATAATTTACATCATAATTTCAGATCAAGACTAATATACAACTCACCTCTTCGATTGATTCAAGGTAGTGCTGAACTCCGCCTTTATACACGGATTGATCTTGAGGGAAGGTAAGATAATCTCCAGAATGAACTAGCCAACTGTTTCTCTTGATATATTCAGCAAGTTTTGGATGTCTCACATTCTTATACAAAATCTGCAATAACAACAACATGAGTCGAGCATATTTCTGTTTCCACATAACTAAGATTTATGAGTCCTTGCACGTACCTTCAATTTGCTCTCAGGCCAGCTGACTGGGGACTCGTATCCCTCATGAGGAAGAGGAACAAGACACATTGGAAGCGTTCTCGGGCAACTTCGCTCTGTGTGCCTGTAGCCGTGCAGCTTACCTGATCCACTGTCAATGTCAATGCAAGGAATGTAATTGTGTTTGCTTCTTGTATTGCATAATCTCCAACTATAATGTGCCTTAGGATCAAACAGAGGACCCTTCACCTTCTGCTTCTTCACTGTACCTTTTGACTCAACAGTCTCATCTTCCACCTTCTTCGCATCTTCTTGATCCACAGTTTCCACCAATTCACCATCTCCTTCAAGACCAACATCCCCTTCAATCTCGCCATCACTTGCCTCTTCCTTACCATCCACTACTTCTCCTTCATTCTCTTCATTTTCCATTTCATCATTCTGTAATTCCTCATCCTCATTATTATCTTCCATCTTAGCATCAGGCAACTTTTTAGCTCCTTTTTTCACCTTCTGCGCCTTTTTCCTATCCACAGTCCTAGATTCTTGCTGTTTCCCACCTAAAGAGACAGACCCATTTGTCAATTTCTCATTCTTTTTGGATTCCAACTCAGATTCAACTTTCAAGTTCTGGTCTTTTCTACTTGATTCGTGTTTCCCTGATTCTTTCTGCTTAGTCGACGCCTTAGAAGTACTCAAACCGGTGCGTCCTGGTACTGGTTCGGCTATGTCTTCAAAGCTCTCTCTTTGAGTGATCACTGAAGAAGAAGAAAAAAAGAACATTGACCAAACAAATATAAAGCAAAGACCCATTATAGCAACCGCTGTCATCTTCACACAGACGCCGTGTGGGCGTTTCACTTGACGAGCAAACCGTCCAAGCCGAGCTATAGCCATCGCTCCCCAACTCCAGAACTACTAAACGAACAGAAACCAAAACATCCGGCAAGGAAGTCGACACAAAAACAGAAGTAGGATTTACTTAAAGGATCTTTCTTATCACTACTAAGATCGTCACCAGAAAGTTTGGGAAGTAAGATCTGTCAGGAAAAGGACTACTACAAAGCGGGAGGACCAAAGTTGGATGAGCCATGATAATCACTCTGAAAGCAATAAAATCAAATGATTACCCTTAAAAGCCAAGCAAATTTGAAAATGACTACATAGATCGGTGAAAGAAAACCGAGTGATAGTCATCCTGCTCATCCAACAACGTTAGTTCCGCTAAGAAATGTTGACAGTTTGAGAAGTTATGTTCTCTTGCTAAAATCTAAATCGAAGGTGTGAACTGAACTGAAGTACTTAACATATACATTGTTATATTTTCTACACATTTCCATTTCGCTTACCAAAAAGCGCCATTAGCGGAAAGGACTGTCTGTTATTTGCCACGTTGGCTGTGACAAAAAATCAATGTTTGTGAAAATCTTAAGAAATTTAAATTAAAATAAACTGATTAGTTTTAGTTTAACAATCTCTTTTTTAATTAAACTTTAAATTTTTTTATAAATAATTTGTCTTTTTTTAATTATTTTTTAATTATTTAATTTTATTTAATAATTTTATGACAGTCTAATACTAATTGAACATTTATAACTTTAAATATGTTATCTTAACGATTTAACTTTATTTTCAAAACATTGCAAAATATTCGTTTCAGCTCAAATATTTAAAATCACAAGTCAATTTAGTTTAATCGAGTTTAAGTTTAGTTTGAATTTAAACATTATATCAGGATAAAGTTTAATTTAATATTTTTTTTCAAATTAACTGACTAAATTAGACTTAAAGTTTGAATTTAAGTTTTCAACTTATTCAAAGTTAAATTCAAACTTGTCTTAAACATTAAGATATTTAGGTCAACCTTAGGGTATTAGAACTATAGAATATTATCAACTTAGGATAAGTTGAATTTAAGTTTTCAACTTATTCAAAGTTGTCTTAAACATTAAGATATTTAGGTCGACCTTAGGGTATTAGAATATGATCCAATCAATTGTTAATCCTAAATATGCACAAGGCAAAAACATAATCTGATGCTCTTAGGTTTGGTTTTGGAACCTGGTAGTGTAATTTGCAATTACATATGCTAAGAATGAGTAAAATAGTGATTAACTCTGCTTAATACGAGTGAAAGATAGAGCGCTAAAAGCATTTGAGTAAGAATTTTACTAAAATATAAGACCCGAAAAAGTATAAAAATATACAACCTTACTCTTAATTAATAAAGAGACTATGTTCCAATACAGAATAAAACATAGAAAGTGGAAAATTATTAACTTAAAAGGAGGTGAAATTGGTTTTGGGACTCTACTCATCTTAATAAGAGTTCATTTCAATACAAATTCCGTTGAGATGTGGAATCTGAAAAAATTCAGAAGTACACAACATTACCTCTAATTAATAAAGAGATTGTTTCTGACACTGAGGGAAAGATATGAAGTAAAATTATTAACTTAAGGTAAGGTAAAATTAGGAGATGGGGGGACTAAGGATACTTCTTAAAGAATACTAATTATACATGAAACCGTGACTACCCACCTATCTACATAGTTACAGAATCTATATATGTCCCCAGGCATGGAATGCTTCTTCATCTATGTCAAATGTTTCATGCAACCTATAACTTCTGTTGATTCTTTGATAAGTCTCCTTGGGACATCTGATTTGATGAGTCGCTAAATGAAGCACCTGCTGAGGATACGTTGCATGTAGCAAAACTGTCGGTGTCGGAAAGTTGCAGAGCCGTATTGGATATCTTTACCTGAGATGCATTCATGTTGACTCTTATCCTGCATTTTGAAGAAAGGGTTACTTTCATGGAACTTTCACCTGTAGTTCAGTCCCAATCATATGACAGTTCAACAAACTTAGTAGCTAGAGATTGTTCCATCAAATTGCGACAGCAGCAGCATTTTGGTAACTTATCCCGCGTTTGATAAGCATATCTTATGCAGAGAAAGACTAATCGCATGCATAATGGATGTAAATATATGCAGCAGAAGAAAACCTGTACCTGTTGTGGATATTGACATACTCGTCAGTTTCATCTAATATCTCTTCCTGCATAACAAAACATTGGCAGATTGGCATCAGGGAAAACATCAAATCCGTAAGAAAGAACATTGGTTAGATAAGATATGATACTATTCAACAAGCAACGTCTCCAAATCACATGGCTCGATGGTATGCATCCTCCACAAATTTAGCTTATATCATTCCAATGGAATAAGTAATTTGGAAGCATTGGGTCCCCTAATTCTAGAAGACATTTTTCTATGATGACAAGATTCTTATAGAATTCATAAGCAAGACACCGGTAGATCCACAATCCTTATATTATGGTCCTACTATGTGCCTGGCCATACTGTGCCCGTACACAAGATTTCATATACCTGAAGAAGTTCTTCAATAACATCCTCCATTGTAATCACACCAACAACTTCTTCATTGGATGGGAATTCTGGAATCGGGCAATTCTCAATGTCCAAGATGCAGTATGAACAACCCCGGTGGCGCTTCTTAAAGGGAGGAGTTACAGGTAGACTACTTTTTACTTTTTGGCCTCCACTTTTTTTAGTAGTTTTGTTCTCATGTGACTCAGAAGTGACTGTCATATTGTGGGCAGCAGAAGTCAAGTTGCCTTTATCACCATCTGGTTATCACCAATCAACATAAAGTGGAAATTTATGGCTCTATCATTGGCCACGACACAGAGAGTGAAAAGTTGTAAAACAAATGGGAAAAAAAAGGGACTTGGGTTTGTAATGGATTTTAACATTTCAGTGCACAAAATTAATCAAGGAAAATCACCAGAATTTACATCACAAAATATCACTAGGCACCCAGCTACATGGAAATAACACTACCTCTCTGTTTGCGACAGCTATCCTTAAATTCAGGTGGTGGTGCCTTCATCTCTTTACTCACATTCACATCTCTATATACAACGGCAAGATGACTGTGACCTTTCTGAAACTCGTTAAGGATATCATACAGAGGCATGTCTTCTGAAACACTGTACCATAAATGGAAAAGCAAGAAGAGAATGATAATGGTCATTATTCATCCCAGTTGAATAACAAGCAAACATATTTTTTTTCCTTAAGGATGTAAATAACTCATGTGAACAGGAATTACCGAGGAATTTTCCGTATGATCATTCTTTTAAGAGGAACAGCATCTTCTGGATCAACTGCTAAGAGATTTTTGACCTGTATATATTATAATTGGATCTAATGAGTTACGCAGAATATATTGGAAGAGAGTGTATCGACTAATTATGAATGTAACAAGGATCCCTGACCCATACTTTCACCTGCCAAGGATATAGGTTCCGGATGTTCCACCACAGCATTATATCCTACATGGGATGGCTTTACTAGAATCTTCTATCAACCTATTTCAAATACATAATTCTATCTGACTGTTCCAATGTGCTACGTAACGTTCTTCTACTTGTATCGTTTAGATGTGAATGTGAAAATGACTAGGCCTAAATGTGGCCTGCGACAAACACCATCACCATTTAAGTGTCGAACAGTTATAGTTGTGCCAAACCCATTGTGAATTAATTTCACTTTCAATGACCCTGATAGTGAAATAGTCCAGATAAGTGTGCCATCAATATTCATTTTCACTCACCATTGTTAACTGCTCAATGTTCACATGATCTCATGAAGACATGCAGATTATAGAAAACGATGTTTAAGCAATGAAAAAAAGACAACTAACTACTTTGAAAATGAATAAAAGACCTATTAAGTTTTCCCCCGTCTGTTAAACTAAAATAGATTGCATGAGGATACAAGCAAAGTGGAAAAACAATCAAGTGTCAGTATTCTTGATAGAAATCACCAAAAAGGAATCCATATGATAAAGAAATGACGTACCAAAACAAGTCCAATGATATTTGTTCGCTTTACTGCATAAACTGGGACTCTACTATGTCCCATGGTCATTATCTCATTCAATGTCTCCCTATAGGAAAAGAACCATAACTTAGAACCAATGTGGAATGGGAAAATGATGATGCAAGAATGACAAAGAAACCACAAACCCACAAATTAAGAGTTGCATCCAGATCAAGGGAAAATGCCTTCGTTATGGAAGTCATTGCATCTTTTGCAGTCTTTTCAGTCAATTCAAGTGCCCCAGTAATGATAGTAGTCTCATCATGTGTTAAATCCCCGCCTTTCCCTGCCTACAGGAACAAAATATTTATGGCACAGTCATTGCAAAGTTCGAAGTTAGGGCCTAACAAGAAACATATGCTATCAGCTTAATCTCCCGCCAAAACTTAGTGGATTCTGTAAGAATAAAGTTTTAAAGGGAGACAGAATAGAGACAGTTGCGAGTCATATTGAATACCTCGTTTCCATGAAAATTAACAAAAGTTTTCAGCTCTGCTCTTCGTAAAAGGACAGCATGTCCCTTGCCCAACATCCAATCCAGAACCTGCACTTACAAGAAGTAGAAGAACCCACAATTGTCAACACTCATACTCGCTGTTCTAAAAGCACATATGACTTTCCATGAAACATGGCTCAATTGCATAAAGATTCCTAGTAGTCCTACAGAGGCTCAGACAACAAAATTACCTTACTAATCGGATAAGAAACAGGGTAAAATATAACGAGTAGAACACGGACCAAAGGTGCCACTGCAGCTCCAACAGTCAAGCCGTAACGAGTACATATTGCTTGCGGTAGTATCTGTTAACACCAAGCTAGCATAATTACCAACAATGCTTTATGTTGAAGCTACATAGATGAATTCCAGAACCGGAACAAAATAAATCCAGCACCATGAAAAGTTACCTCTCCGAACATCAGTATTAGAGTCACAGATATCAGGATTGCAGGCCCAGGTGGCACAAGTTTGTTCAGGAATATAGGAAGGGTCTATAAACAACACAAATAGTCACATAGAAACGTCAAATTCCAAATCTGGATTCAGCATATTATTATCAATTCTCGAGTTAAAAGGAACAATAATATTCAGTATCGTGGTTGGTTCATAGCGTACCTCCATAGCTAAAGAGTTACCAATCAAAAGAGTACATAACAACAAGTGCTGATTCTTCACCACTGGATATATCTTACCTGCAGAAGCCCAAAAAAAAAAAACCTCAGACGATACAATTACAACAAACAAATGCGATCTACAGCTTAAACAGAAAACATAAAAAAGCTCAAGCAAAGACTTGGACTCAACGAGTTAACACAGTCTCTAATCCTCCAAATCACACACACATCAACTCAAACTAACTTCAAAACTTTCCACCTAAACCAAACACCCAAAGCCAATCAAAAAAACAAACAACAACCAGACAATAGAATCAAATACATCGAATTCCGCTTAAATGAACACAAAACTTAACTGATCAAAACACGAATTAAACAAAACAAGAGATGACCAAAGCTTTAACCAAAACAAAACCGTCAGTCACAGTACCTGCATGAATACGATCCGGAGTACGGCCAGATTTGATGAGAACCTCGAGGTCGACAAGGCCCAAAGACATGAGACCCAGGGTCAAACCGGCCATCAAGCCGGCAAACGCCACTAGTCCGGCGATTACCGCCAGATATAACCAGAAATCGGCCCCACAGCAACCCGTACTATCACTACCCATCTCTCTATATCCAAACTCTTTGCTTTGCTTTGCTAGTTTCAATCAACAAATGAACAAACTCATTTGTTAAAATATGCTTTTTATGTATTAAAACGTAAAAAAACTACAGACTGATGCTTTAGGGCAGGCAATGTAAATATTCAGCTGAATCACTGTCGTGTTGTGACTACGATTAACTGCCGAATATTCTTCTCTTTCACTCCCCAAGTCCAGCATACCAGAATTTCTTGGAGTTTAATTAATTTTAAAAGATTCTTATATATATATATATAATGTTACTAATCAAGTAATATTTATATAACAACTTAATTTATTATTAAATTTGATTTAAATCAATTAAATTTGAATTTAATTTAATGATTTAAGATAACTGTATAAACTATTAACAAGATTTAATTACTTTAAATCACAATTAAAAATTAAATTAGATCGACATAATAATAGCATTTGATTAATTTACGTATAATATATTTTATCGTTATTTTTAATATAAATATAGGAGAATAAACTTTCCTAAAAAATAAAAAAAAATCAATTCATGTATAATATTTACCGAGCGTGTATTTTTGTTATTATTTTTTAAGAAATTTAAAGATAATAAACTTTGATAAGAAGGCAAAAAAAATAAATTCCTATAATTTAAAACTTTTTTAAAATTATTTAAATTAAAATATAATAATTTTAAAATTATTTATTTTAATTAAATTGTTTAATAAATTTAGAATCTAATTCAAGCGGTTTATAATAAAATATTTATTAAGAATAATTTATATTATTTTGTGTAGTTCAATCAATGAAGTGATATGTATTTAATGACTATTCATCAATTCAATTGTTGGTCATTTATTAAACATTAGATTGACTCTGTAAATCATATATTCTTAATAAATCACTTACTTAATGAATTATTAATTTAATTTAACTAATATTAATTATTGTTCATGTCAAGATTGTTTCTTCTTATTTTTCTTGATAAAAAATTTATAATTAATTAAATATTAAGTTAGAGTTTTTTATAACTTATGATCGAACCAATTTTTTAAACTCATAAATGATTAAATTTTTGATAAAATTATGATATTTTAGTTAATCAATTCATCAATTATTAAATTCTCCCTACCGACGCTTTCTCGATCGAGCCTGTCTTACAAGGCTTATCTAGTACGGAGTATCCGATTAGCGTAATTTATAAATTAGTACGTCAATTCGAAAATTTACCCAATACGTATTTAAAGGATAACAATTGCGAGTTCTCCGTTTTAAAAAAGAGTCTGAATGTATTAACCTTAATTAAAATTGTCTTTTATTTTTAGTTGTTCCCCTTAGGACAAAGTTGTGAATAATTCGGGATTGCGCCATGACCTGCTTTTACGTGACTTGTACATTTTATAAGTTAATTTGACCTTAAACAAAAAGCGTAGGACTCCAGGAGATGGAAGTATTACCGAATGTCGATGTGATTGATTGGTGACTAATCCAAAAGCACGCACCAGACGGACATTCCAAAAAGGATAAAGAAACCACTTGAAGGTGTAAGACTTTATTAAGGAAATATTAACATTAATTGCAGCATGTCTATCGAGAAGGAAACTAGTGTGTAGATAATTTGGCCACTCTTGCAGTATGTTTTAACCCCGGCGTTCATTATTTTCGAGAACCACCGTCTTCAGTTATGAAGCTTTTCCTCCGAGACAAGCATGACGTTTTGTATCGACAAGCTTTGGGATAGTTAGTTTGTTTCTCCTTTGTAAAAAAATATATATATCAAATTAGGGATGACATTTTTAACTCGATTAGCTGATTAATTCAAATTAGATGATTGACTTTATAAAAAAAACTAATTGGGTTGTTTGGTAAAGAGCTGGTTGCAATTCGCTGGTCAAATCGACTGATAGAATCAGCTATTAGTTAAATATCATTAGCTGATTGTCAAACAAGGCCCAAGTTTAAGATGAACAAGCCTTGGGTTAGATATTTTAAAAAACACGAGCCTCAGGTTCGAGCACAGGCTCAGGCTGTTTAACCCTGGCTCGATTCAATGTCCGACAATTATAAAAAATTAACATTATTTTTAATTTTTAATTTAAATTAAAAATATATATTTTAAAGTTATTACTTAATTCTAAATCATTAATTTGTAAGTTAATGTAACAAGTTGTGGCTTGAGCGCATTAAAAAAAGTATGCTCTGCTTCTTCTTCAAATAGAATAAAAAGGATTTCAAATTGGCTTTGTCTGATATAGGACCAGTCACATGCCAACGCAATCGTTTGGTCTTCACTTTACGTTATATTCAATCTACCTTGGCTGCCCAGCTCCACCAGGTGCACCTACTTTATAGCGACTACCTTGCAGCCTTCGTCGTTGACCAGCCCGGGATCCTTCCATCTCCACCCCCGCTCTTGGTTACCTGGCTTCCTCCTCCGGCTAGGTGGCTCAAACTCAATGTTGATGGGAGCGTTCGTGGCCCCTCAGGCCAAGCCGGGATCAGCGGCTTGCTTCGGGATAGCACAGGTATTTGGATAGCGGGCTTCTCCTGCGGGATCAGGATCACTACCATCATGGTTGCGGAACTCCTGGCCCTACGATATGGGCTCGCATTTGCCAGTAATTACTCCTGGGCCGGCCTTTCAGATCGAGTCCGACTCTCGGGAAGCATTGCGCTGTCTCACCCTTCCTGCTGATGCCCTAGTCTTTCATCCTCTGGCGCATCTCATCCAAGATATTCGCTCATATCTGGTCAGGGCTCCCTCCTACAACATCGCTCATATATTTCGCGAAGGTAATCAGTGTGCGAATTTTTTGGCACGTTTAGGATCGGGTTGCACCCATTTCGAGCGGGTTTGGCATACACCCCCTGGTCTTCATCCCTACTTGTGCGCTGATGCGTAGGGTGTAGCATTTTCTCGTTAATTTTTTCGTTAGTTTGGCTGATGTAACCAAAAAAAAAAAAAAGATGCCTTTGACACATCAATGCCAAGTCCTGGTTTAGGAGATTTCATCAGTTGTCTACTTATATTGTGGGACACATCGGTGTGCTTTAATTTCGTTATACAACTACTAAGTTAAATTTAGAATTTTTAAATTTGATCATGACATGATTTACCTCTAACCAATTACTTCAAAATATAAAATTTTATAACTTTATATTAATATCATTACGGATGTTAATTTTGACTCGTCCTGATTTTAGCCCGAATTTTTCAGGTCGTTGGCCAAGCATGGGTCGGCCCAGCCTGGCATGTGGCTCAACCGACATGTAAAATATGACATCATTTGTGAATTTTTATAAAAAAATATATTCGGATCATGGGCCAACCAGCTCCTCCTGGCCTTGACCTAGTCTATCTAGTCTATTGACATGTATAAATATCACGAGAAATTTTGGAAAATAAGACAAAATAATTAAAATTGATTATATATAAAAACAATTCAAGTTAAGTTTTGAGTTCTTAAATTTAAATTTGATTTAATCAAAATTGACTCGTTAATTTTAAAATAAAATAAAATTAAATGATTCTAACATGTAAAACAATAACCTTGTGCACCGATACGTATTGAATTGGTCCCAAACTCTATAGGACTCTTAATTTCCAATCCTGCATATTTGAAAGCCATTCCCACTTAATAGCTGCTGCATTTCTTTTATACTAATCGTAGGTCTACATAGGAATTCCAATAAAGCCTTTCAAAAAATAGGAATTCCAATAAAGTCGATTTGATTTTTTTTAATACTCGAATAACAATAAAATAAATCAATCTTGATTAGATTTTATTTATAATGTTGAAGTTAAATCAAGAATTTGATTAATTTTGAGGTTAAAAATTTGAGTCCTTAAGAGACTCCAGAGTTTAATATTTTTATAGGTTAAATTTTTTTTTGTAGATTTTTTTTTTTTGAAAAACTCATTTTTTTAATTTTATAAAATCATTAGTTTTTTCTTATCTTAGATTTCAGTTAAAAATCATTACGGAATTAATGTAATATGAACATGATATATACACTAATAAAGATTTTGAACCGTCTTATTTTTCTGTTATTATTATTATTTTTTTGCAAACAGAAAAACCCGCAGCAGCTATCTTTTGGATACACATTGGGTAAACCTTCGGATTGACGTAATAGTTTGCAAATTATGTGAACCGAGTATTCCACACTAGACAAGTCCTGTATGACAGACTCGATCGAGACAGTGTAGATAAGGAGATTCGAACATATGATCTTTTGACACCATATCCTCCCACTCCAATAACTCGACCACTTTCTAAGGGGCAAATTAGATTGTTAATTTTTCAGGTCAATTTACTTTAATAGCTTTTATTGTAAAAAACCAACCAATTTATAGCTTTTATTGTAAAAAACCAACCAATTTATAGCTTTTATTGTAAAAAACCAACCAATTTATTATTTAATCGATTGGTTTTTATAAACTAATAAGTTTTTATAAGCTAAAATAAAACAATTAATTTTTATTTAACAAAATTTTAATTAAAATTTAAAATTTTATATACATAAGTACAATAATTTAATCATATTTTAAAATTTTGTAATTTTATCCAATTTTTATTCAGTTAAATTTTTTAAATTTTAATTTTTTTGTATTATCAGTTTAATTTTTGGTCTATTTTTAAAATATTAATTTTTAGAGTGTAAAAAACTTTAATAAGCCCCTTAAAGGTGGTTGAGTTGGTGGAGTGGGGGGGCATGAGACCAAAAGGTCATGTGTTCGATTCCCCTTACCTACGCTCTCTCGATCGAGCATGTTGTACAGGGTTTACTTAGTGCGAAGTACCCGGTTGATATAATTTGCAGATTATTGTGTCAATTCGAAGATTTACTTATTGCGCATATAAAAGGTAGCAACTGTGGGTCTTTCCGTTTAAAAAAAAACAAAAAAAAACTCTAATAATAATTTCAATTAGTATATTGCGTATGGAAGTTGAATTTTTATTCTAATAAATAATTATGTCAAAATAGTAAGGGGGTAAAAAAACAATTAAATTGAAAAAAATCGAATGAACTTGCTCATGTGAAGAAAAGGAGCAAAAGATACCGCTTATGTAGATACGCCACGTGGCACCAACGACCACCACGTCGGACACGAAGCACAACTGACACGACACCTTCAGCTAGTGGCGTAGTGTGACTTGATTTGAGTGACGACGAGGCGAGCGAGATGGGAATGCGAATCGCTTCGAGTCGCAAAAGGGCTGATAGAATCGGTGTTTATTCTCATTGTCCTGCTCTGGATTGGATACGAGTAAAGCTTGCTCTTAATGCCCTAAGCACGAATTCCAATGACAACCGTTATGAGTCTAATTTGATGCAATCCTTCTCTGCATTGCCAACTTGTGATCGAGCATCCGATTCACGAACGGCCACTCACTGATTCCCCAAACGAGCGTTTAATTCGTGTTCCTCGAATGGCATTTCCCAATAAACCCTTCTCTGTCTTGTCCCCTCGTTTCCCGCGCTCTTTCTGGCTCCATCTGGAGCTGAACTGCAGACCGTTTCACTCTTCAGGTCCGTTCCCAGTAATACTCTTTTTGTTTTTGTTTTCTTGGTGTGTTTGTTTGTTTGTTTGTTTATTACACTTTTAGATTCTTCTGTAACCGCCGATTTTTGTTTTGACACATGATTGGTACATGTGCTGCATTTTTGTAATTTTGTTCTAAGAAGTCGTTTTGTTGCGTTTGGGGTTTTTGTGGAAATTGGAGCATTCTGCTTGAATTGTTCTGAGAAATTGGATTGTTAGGTGATACTTGGAGCGTTACTTGACGATTCTTGAGTCTAGACCAGGTTTGCACTTTCACTCTCTGCTCAATTTGATTGTGTTTTGCAGTTATGATGCTAAGGTCTTTTTGTTTCCCGGGTAAGTGTCTGCGATTCTTTTCTTGGAGAATGTATAGTCGAAACCATGCAAATTAGTCAACTTGTTCCAAGTTCACATATTTTCCATCTGTGGTAGATTTATCGCTAAAGAAAGTATTGAAAAGTTGAAATGTAGAAGAAGTAAGGATTAGTTCCCCGTCCTAAAGGCATTTATTAGGTAATCTGTTTATTCTGTTTTTGTTGGTCAAGAGAATGTGCAAGGAACTGGATGGTGTTATGGGTTTTGCATTTTACGGTCATTTTCATGGAAATTGGAATGTTTGGTGTTTTGAGTATTTTCTTATGTGAGAGATGAGAGAGAAGCCGTTCGTTACACAAGACGTGGAATTTGGCCGTTTGTCCATTTATTGGGTGTGTAGTAAGTGGATGAGAGACAATATAGGGCACACTGCAATTGTCGTATTCGAAGTTGACCATTTTGTCATGTTCGTTGGATCTATCAGGGGTCAGTCAGTTGGCTGCAGAATGGATAAAAGTCAGAGAACCGTTCTAAGTGATCAATATGTGACTATCTGTGATGGCATTCAAAAACCATTTATTTGGTCCTCATCGGAAGAAGGAAGCGACATTGAAATTGGGAAACAGATCTTCTGCAACCGACCTCTGAATATGGAGAACATTGTAGCTGTTGGTTTCGATATGGATTATACCTTGGCTCAATACAGACCTGAAACTTTTGAATCCCTTGCATATGATGGTACGGTCAAAAAGTTGGTGTATGATCTTGGTTATCCACAAGAAGTAAGTTTGTCACAACGTGTTCTTCTTAACTTCAATATTTTAGCATGTGAGCTAAAACATTGACGTATCTATTGCAGTTGCTGGAATGGTTATTTGATTGTAAATACATGGTTAGAGGTTTGGTTTTGGATAAAAAGAGAGGCAACATCTTGAAGGTAATTTTCTTAATAGCTATATGGTCGCAGTTGTCTGCGGTTGTAACAGGCTCTTATGAAGCATCTGATTTGGTAACTCCGCTTTATGCAGATGGATCGTCACAAATATGTAAAGGTTGCCTACCATGGATTTAGAGAGATGTCCAAGGAAGAAAAAGTTGGCACATATGGAAATACTCTGATACGTGATGCTTTTGATGGACCCGAATATGCACTTGTTGATACTCTTTTCTCAGTAGCTGAAGTTTACTTGTTTGCCCAGCTTGTTGATTTTAAGGATCATAATCTGGGAAAGATTCCAGAGGGAGCAGAGTAAGAACATTAGTTAGTGCTTATTTACGTTTCCTAGTGCTCATTTTCTTTCAGAAATCTTTTATATTCCATTCATCACGTGCTCTTAATTTTTGGAGGAAAATGAACTCTTTTCCAGTCTTTCATAATACACCTCTTGACCAAATATTCTTCGCATTGTATTAATTTAAGTTCAACAATATGTGATTCTATAAACAGTCTGCTTTCAGAATAAAAATTGCTTTCCTAAAAGGAATGCAACTGGCCCAGCGTGTTACTCTTTGGTGTTTCCTCAAGCATTATCCTTTTATTGGCAAGTATATACTAGAGGATGAGCTTAATCTTATATTCATAAATACTCTGATGATCATCTAATTTTTTCCACTGCTTCTTGACACTGAAGTATGTTATCTTATATTAAAATATATTCCAGTTCTAAGCTGTTGACTTCTTTGTATGAAACATATATCCTTCGGATGAAATAATTAACGCCACATGTTACATATAAAGCAACAAATAATATAATCATAGGCTGTATGTGAGCAAATATCTGTAACACAAACTATTTGTGGCTATAAATGAAATGAATCGTATACGTTAGCAAAATGTAGCATGTTACGTTGATTTTTTGTAGAATTTCTTTCCAATGATTAATTAATGATGATGTGTCATCATGCAAGAATGCATACTTTATTAGATTATGCATCTTACACTCTTTATACACCTGTTTATTGTTTTCATTTTCAATGTCCAACCAAATCTTTCAGTTATACTCGTATGTATAAAGATGTTCGTGCAGCAGTTGATATGTGTCACCGCGATGGAACTCTGAAGCAAATTGTCGCTAAAGATCCCAAAAAGTGAGGGTAAATTTGGTATTTCATTTGTGGAGCAACATATATACGTTATGAGTAGTGACCACCATTGTCTTTAACCCAGAAAGTCTGGTCTAATGAACGTTTCCCAGTGGGCAAGTGGTCTTTTGGCATTCTCTTGAGATTGAGTCATACTTATCTTCGTGATTTGTGCATCATTAATCTCCTTAAAAATGGCTTTTAGACACCGCATTTCTTTTATTCTTTATTTTATCTTTTCTGTTTTCTATGATGCTCCATCAGGTATATCATTGAAGATACATCTGTAATTCCGATGCTTAAGATGCTCAGAGATTCCGGTCGATCAACTTTCTTGGTGACAAATAGGTGTTTAATGATGCCCTTTCTATAGTAGCCTAAAAATATAATGTTTATTTCTGAGAGAATCTTTTGCTGTTTCCTCATAAAGCTTTGGATGGTAAAATATGAGAGTATTTATTCATCTCTTTTGCAGCTTATGGGATTACACAAACATTGTGATGAATTTTCTTTGTGGTTCACTTACCATGGTCGATAGCAGAACCTGCAACTTTGATTGGCTTCAGTTCTTTGATGTTGTCATCACTGGCAGGTCATATTCATTTAAACAGAACACCAGAATGGTCAATTCTATATATTATTGATTCCATTCTTTTATTGCCTTCCCTTTCTGATGAGTCTCTTGGTCCTAATTTATCTTTTATTTCAGTTTTCCTAACATTAGATGTAACGGGTGATCCATTGCATTTATTTTTTTACCATTTCTTTGATGATTGCTTTCTTTTGTCAGGCTGATTGACTCTTTAAGATTCATTTCTCTTTATATTGATAATCTTCTGGTTACCCTGTCTTGAGCTGTTTCCAATGCTATCTACTAACAAACCTATTATTGCTGCTAACTTCAACAATTTTATTTGGTAAAATGAGTGTTTCTTTTGGTTCTTTGACTTTTGACACTTATGTAACTATATGTTCAGTGCAAAACCTAGCTTCTTTCATGAAGAAAATCGTGCTAATCTTTTTGAGGTGGAAGCTGATTCTGGAAAGCTACTAAACACTGATAATGGCACTCCAATGCCCCAGGTTTGTGTGGAATTCTGTGCTATCCTTATTCATCACTGGTGATCTTAGTCCTTCCTTTCAATGATCCAAAATTTTATTTCTAAAAAAGGTCGGAGATACTTTTCCAAGGATATCATTGATGGAGAAAAATAAGAGTTGTCGAGTTTTCCAGGTAATTTTGATTCTGTAACGTTGTAATGAGATGTTTTTAGATGTGCTGTAAAATTAAGAGCATTCATAGTGCCACGAAACTATAGCATTTCATGTGAAATGTTTCAGTTTGAAGCTAATTGTGTTTTTGAACCTGCCTTTTCAGGGAGGCAATGTTGCTCATCTACATAAGTTGCTCTCTATTGAGTCTAGTTCACAGGTGATTATTTGTCAACTTGTTTCTGTTTTTGCTAATGGGTATGAGAAGTGTACCAACTAGATGTGATGCAGCACCATGGTTTATAAGGATGTGTTTCAGACATGACCTTTTGGAATACTAATTCTTCTTAACTTTTATTTGTTTGTGTATTTGATACTTGGATGTTTGAATTGGTGGTATAACAAATATATATGTTTTACTAGGTTCTATATGTTGGTGATCATATCTATGGAGATATTTTACGCAGCAAAAAGGTTCTTGGTATGATATTCTTACCTCCTAATTTTCATTTCTAAATTGCTAGGTTAGCAGTTTTGCAACACAAATTAATATGATTTCTAAGTAATTTTAAGTGGGGCATGCATGGAATTATTTTATGGTCTAGAAAATTGTGTAAGAAAAGTTAGAAGTGGACACATGTCAGCCATAATCTGATCCAAATTGGCAGTAGTATTACTCATTCCTTAAAACATTGTTATCGGTAATGTGGTCTACACATTTAATTTGGCATGTGAGATAGGTTTAAAGATGTGAAACTTTCTTTTTGTCCAATTTTGTTGTGCACCTCTGAACAAGTTTTTTTTGTTAAATCACCTCTGAACAAGTTGCTGTATAGTATTCCTGGAAATTTTGGAATACGTTGTTTATTTTTTTTCTTCAAAAGCAATTTATTGCTCCAAAATTATAATATGTGACTTCTTCCCTATTCATAAATTGTCATTAGATGACAACAACCAATTATTTCTCCCTTGCAATATTAATGTGGCTGTTTCCAGTGCATCTGTTCACAGTTGTGGTTAGCTTGATTTTTAATGCATTTATGGGCAGGTTGGAGAACTATGCTTGTGATTCCAGAGCTTGAGAGGGAGGTGCAACTTCTTTGGGAACTGAGGGATACACGAAAGGTGAATTGCTACAAGTTATTAAACTGAGACAAGACTACAAGTCATTCTGAACTTCCATTTTGAATGGAAGTTGTTAGATATTGATATAACTAGCTGTCCAACTTAATGATACTTGATGCAATTTAATCCATTTATGGGCAAACTTATTGGCAAGAGTTTGTGAATCAGCCAAGTATGGGTTTCTCCCCTTTCCGTGGTTTCTTTTGCTTAATTGCTACAAGTTATTAAACTGAGATAAGACTACAAGTCATTCTGAACTTCCATTTTGAATGGAAATTGTTAGATATTGATATAACTAGCTGTCCAACTTAATGATGCTTGATGGAATTTAATCCATTTATGGGCAAACTTATTGGCAAGAATTTGTGAATCAGCCAAGTCCCCTTTCCGTGGTTTCTTTTGCTTAATTTCTAAAATGCAAAGTGATTGAAATGGACCACATTATGGAATGGGATGGTAGTTTCATTGCCTGCTGGCAATCAAGTGGATGATATCTTCCGTATGTGATGATTATAGTCAATCTCTTGAGTTTTATTTCACAAAATGGACAGCCTTTTTTGAGGATTGTTTTACTGTCTGTATACACTAAATAAGATTAAAGCTTTTGATTTATTTTACACCATTTCAATTATAATTATCTGGATTAATAAACTCTATCTTGTTTCCCTAAATGACATTATTATATAGTGCCTTAGATCATTGAGGGATGATCGTGATCAAATTGAAGATTGTTTACATCATCTTAAGCGGTCCCTCAAGTAAGTATATGTTCAGGTCCACCAATTAAAATCTTTTATAGTTCACCTGTTAACATGGGATTTGCATGCAAATTTAATTGTATATTGTTCCTTTTTAATTTTTAAGCGAACCCGCACATTTCTACAGGTTTGATGATCTAAATGCTGAGCAGAAGCAGGAGAAACATGAGGCTATGCGCGAGTTAGAGGTTAGATGCATGTGTTATGATGCTAATACCACTTTTGCAACTTTCCCCTTATGAACGATGTTGTACATACTCACGTTATATTTTGAATGTTCACTGCTGATAGTGCGAAAAGGATAAAGTAAGAAGTGCCCATCGACGTGCTCAACAGGAATGTCATCAAAAGGTGAACAAATTCATCCGACCTTCATAAATAGTACTTAACATTATCACGTTACACATGTTAATTCAGGTCAATGATTGCTCTTGCCGGTTATTAACTGCAGTTTCACAAGGTCTGGGGACAACTCATGAAGACAGGTTATCAAAATTCCCGATTTGCTCATCAGGCAAGATTTAATCACTTGTTTTGCGGTCATTTTGAAAGACGTTTCCGTATTCCCTTTCCTCCTATACTTTTCCTTATAACGCGCAATCATGGCAGTATAAAATCTGTACTTTCTGGATTCTACAGGTTGAGAGATTTGCTTGCCTTTATACCAGCCAAGTATCCAACCTAGGCTTGTATTCTCCAAACAAGTACTATAGACCCAGTGAAGACTACATGCCTCATGAATTTCACATTCTTCCTCAGTGAGCTGGTTCTCATCTGGTTGTGGAATGGACAACCGTGAAAGAGCTTTTTACATGAAGTTTTCTTTTGGATCACATCGTAAGTGTGTCAAGCTTGTAATGTACTGTATGATAGTGTTAAGCTTGTACCTTAAAAACTAGTTGTGGAACCAACAAACTTGTAGCTTCTAACTTGCCATAAAGAGTTGAAAAAACATCCTCTGTTCTTGTATGTGAAAGCTTTGTGTTGATAGGTAATTTGTTTTTTCCAAAATGGGGTATCAACATTCTAAAAAACAGCCATTGTTCGTCTGCCTCGAAGAAGAAGAAGATGCATTTTCTTTCCTTGAAGATGAGATGTGACTTTTTACCGCCGAATTATGAAGCATATCGACATGTTTAATGCATGCTCAAGAAGCTAAACTTCATCTTGTCTCTGTAAATCTTCCATTTCCAGTGGCTCAGGGAATATTTCATTGGATAACCTTTTAATGGAAGATGTGTGCTCAATTCCACCACTTCCATGAGATCCTACTCTTCCTGACTGCTTTAGCACATTAATGCCTTCTCGGATGGTCTGCCCGGCATTATCCGATGAGCTATGTCGCCAACTACCGAAAACAGCAGCATTCCAGGATCTCCTGGATGAACTTGTTCTCAACCTCCCGGAGCTGAAACTCTCCTCTCTTACCACCTTTAGAGGGTTCTCCAAGGCTTTTAGAATGTATTTCATTGGAGGACGTTTCGCCGGCTTGGGGTTAAGACATGACCTTGCTACAATGGCCATGGCCCATACCTCTTCCAACAGGTCCTCATCTATAATCAAAGATGGATCAACGATCTTAGTAACCAGTTCCTTGTCATATATACTGATGCATCCCAGCGTGTTCTCCAACCACTCCCTTGAAGATGCATCATCCGATTTACTGATTCCAAGCTTGCCTGTGACCAGCTCGAGTAACACCTTCCCAAAACAGTATACGTCATATGCACAAGTTGCTGGGGATGCACCTAGACATTAACAGAGAAATATATCAAACTGTATACACCACCTGAAGAAGAAGGCACACATCAACCATTTCTTTTTTTCGAGAAAGAATGGAATTGAACTAATCCTGACATGAATGTGTTAGGTCCGAGAATCCCGAACATACTACAACAAATTATAATTCAATGACTTCTGCAAGACTAATGTAAGCATTTCTTCAAGAACATTATTCACAGGACAATGAACTAGATCCTGGTCACCAAAATGTTGACCCTCATTTTAAGTTTCTTCAGTCAATCTTCCAAGTTTTAGATAATGGATTAATCGATTATTAACGAAAAGCATCAAGAGGGATGCAGCTTTTCGGATAATAATGAGCCATTACTAACTCAAAACCGGTGCAATAGAAGATTGAATCTCATAATTCCTTTCTAGTGTAAAGCAAGAAAATGGAAGGGGAAGAAAAATTTTAAGAATTTCGTATATGAGATCACTATACGTACCAGAAGTGCCAGCTTCAAAGGATCTGCATGTTAAGAAGAAAACATATTAGTATTCCTTGAAAATGAAAAGAGAAAGAGTACTATTCTCTATGAATCAAGCAGACCTTGGCTAAGTGAAGCAAATGAGAAACATTGGTCCTGGATTCAGGTACCATTTAAAACAATGTCAAAGGACCTGGTAACATACTATATCAACAACAAGCTTTTTCGTGACAGAGAATCATTTGAATCATGCATGAGTCGATTCTAATGGTCGATCACATTCTGCAGGATAATCCTCACAACATTAATCAGTTTAGTCCTCCATTTTCTGCAATCTACGGCGCTTAACTCTAATCCTGTGGATATTCTAAATCAAGCACATGTTCTTCTCATGGCCCTCTTTACACCAAAATGATAGTAAAGGAACATGGTGGAAACTAAAAATAGCTCCATCTGATTCAACTCAAAAGACAAAACAAGATATTCGTAGACCACTACCGAAGCTTATAGTGAATAATCAACAGAACTCAAGATATCTGCAACTCTTAAATTACTTACTGTTGCTTTCTCAAGAATCTTGTCAGCACATTTTGGTGCAATTCACCTTCCTGGGGACGAACCTCGCTTAAGCTTCCAAGTCGCACCTCAAATTTATCGTCAAGCAGAATGCTACTTGCTTGTATATCTCTTCAATCAAAGAAAAATAAAAACATGAGAATCACCAATTGAAGCCTTTTTGTAAAATATCTTCTGAATAAAGCTAATAAGAAATATGTGTGCTTACACGATAAGTGAGTAAAAGAAGAGAAACAATACAATTCAACTTTCTTAAACCAAAAAGTATATGAATAGGAAATTTTAGTAGTTAGCGATCTAGATCAAGTCCTAAGATGCATATTCCCTATGACTGTTCAATCAGAAAGGACATGGACATACTAAGATTAATACCTCTTCATTCACAGATTATTCTGCACATTATAGAAAAGGTCCGGCATAGAAGTCTAATAGTTCACCGAACTTCATTGCGACCAACAGAATATCGAAAATCGAACTAAAGAAAACTTTAAGCTAATCCAAAGGAAGATGTGCAAGAAAACTTTTAAGCTAATCTTGTTCACTACCTATGAACAAGGGGAGGGGTACACTCATGGTGTAGGTAAGAAAGGCCTTCTGCAGCTCCTATCGCAATTTTCAATCTAGTAATCCAGTCCAGTGACTGTAAATCTTCATCCTCCAGAATTCCTGCCCTGTAGAAGGAGTTAGCCAAGTCTCCGTTGGGCATATATTTGTAGACCAAAAGCTTCTCGTTCTCCAAACAATGTCCCAAGAGCGGGACCAATCTTACATACGAATACTTGCTAAAAAGTTCGAGTTCTGCCATGTATGACTCTTTATTAATGGAGTGTAAGTTGACCTTTTTGACAACTATAGGGATTTCTCCTGCAAGAAAACCATGAAAGAGATCTCCAGAGTGACCATACTTGATGAGATTAGTTTCACTAAATCCACCAGTTGATTGAAGCAGTTGCTCGTATGTGAAAGACTCTCCCACATTGAAAACGTTAGTAGGATCCTTGGGATACGAAGGGCTATTCGCCTCTGGAACAGGCCCGACATTTGCAATGCCCCTTTGAGTTGAGACGCTCCTGTTACACCTTCTTAGAACCACCACCAAAACCAATACTAAAATAACAATCAAACCTACTCCAGCAAACAATCCTACCAAAATGTAAATCCAACGTTTGCTTTTCTTTGCAGCAGGTTCTGGCAGAGGCGGCTGCACCAATTCGGGGTTTCCAAAATCATTGAAGGTTAAGCCTCTTTTCGAGTAAAATAATCTGCAGACTTCCAAACTCCTCTGGTTAGGAACCTCCTGAAGGCAGTTTCTGTCCAGGCTAAAATTTCTTGGAACATCACCAGGAGCCATTCCTTGGAAATAGTTACCAGACAAATCAATTGAAGTAAAATTTCCAAGTGACAATGGCAGAGCTCCGTATAACAAGTTGTTCGACAAATTGAACAGGTGATTACTGGCATTGCCATCTAAGCTAAAATTAGGCAAATTGCCTGTAAAGATATTACTAGATATGTCAAGTAGATGCAAACTTTGCAATGATAACAATGCGCGAGGAACGGCACCATCCAATTTATTCCCACTGAGAACCACAACCTGCAATCCATTAAGACTCGAAAAAAGACCATCTGGTAACGCACCCTCGAGCTCATTTCCCCCAATATTCATAGTCCGCAAGCTCTTCAAACCAGTTAACTCCATAGGCAATGACCCAGACAACGAATTCTTACCAAGATTGAGCTCAACCAATCTAGAAAGATTACCAAGTTGGACAGGTATTGAACCTGTGATACTATTATCAGACAAATCCAAGAATTCGAATCTATTAACACCACCTAAACCCGGAGGGATCGACCCAGATAAGTAATTCGAGGAGAGGTCAAGCCTAGATAGATTACGAAGCAATGCAACAGATGTAGGTATTGACCCAGTAAGCAAATTCCTTGAAAGATCGAGAACAGATAGGTGCATTAACTGTCCCAATGTAGTAGGAATACTACCAGCAAGATCATTACCAGATAGATACAAAGCGTTGAGTTTAGTTAAGTTACCAAGTGAAGGAGGAATCGCACCGGTCACTGAACTTGACCGGAGATCCAGTACTTGCAACGAGCTGACCCGGTAACTAAACCAATACGGTATAGAACCGGGAAGTGAGAACCCAGAAGCGTTAAAAGACTCCAAGAACGTAAAATTTGCAAGAGCATCAACACTGAAACTGGGATTCAATCGCCCAACACGGGTTCGTCTAAACCCGGATACATTGATTTCCACAACCCGACGGTTCTTGCACTTGATTCCCTTCCACCCATTGCATGGCTCGGATCTTCTAGGCCAATCTCTGCTTCTGATACCCAGTGACGACCGGAGATCGAACAATGCTAATCTTTCGACGCGAGAGTTCAAAAACAGTTGCTGGGACAGGACACAGTGGATCGAGAACAAGAGCAAAACAGCCAAATGGAACAGAAATCTTGGACCGTCCTCCATTGAAATGAAATGTGATAATGTGGAGATGGTGAACTTATTCAATACATGTTCAGTTCACCGTCTTCTTTCTTCTTCTACCTGCTTATTGGTGTTGATGTTGACCAACCCGCTACTTCTCTGTAGTCTGTAAGTTGATGTACTTTGCATTAAAGGAAATAAATCTCAAAAATCCCATAAAAGAAACAAAAAGCAAAAGAAGTGATTTATCGTTTCTAGTTATGTCTGTAATATTCTTACCTCCAATCACGAGCTCTGATTCTGTTTCCGATGTCGTGTTCTGTTCCTTGTATTCACTTCATAGTTCATAACCGAACCAACCAAGTAAAAACAGAAACAAATACTTAATGTTTCTATAAACATTAATAACGAGGTGTGTTTAGTATAAACCTCCAAAAACGAGATCTTTCTTCAAAAGGTCAATTAATTTCAATCAAAACTAGCAATTATGTCTCAAACTGTACTTGTCATAGAAACCCAGAACAAGAAAAATGACTCGCAGTAGCTTTTAAGACATTAAATTGTAGAAGTTGGTAATGCCCCAACCGCCAGGTCTCTGCTGTCTGTACTGGGTCGCTTTCACTTCCACCGGAGAGCCATTAATGAAACCTCCTCTGCTATTTTTTTTTCCTCTCTCTCCCTCTCTCAAGAAAACACAAAAACTAGAACTCCGGTGCACATGGGTCGAGCCGGTAGCTTAGCTGGACATGGGTTCGTGGCCGAGCCAGGGCCTCGGTTGTTAATAATTCTTATTGGGTTCCGTTGACTTCCCGGATTTTCGGGGAAAAGAGGTCCTAGCGCTAACTTACCCTCCGTTGAAACATATAGAAAAAGCTTGCACACTCCGTTAATGATTGAACTAATTACTAACCACTAAAAAGAATCTTAGTTTATAATCAACAATTCTTCTTCATGATAGGTGACATGACTGTCACATTATTACTGTAGAGGGACAAGTACCGGTACATCTCCAACTGATTAAGATTTGAACCCAATTGTTTATGGATTCAGAATCCACTAAAGATCGAAACTTTTCGCTAATTTATTACTTCATAACCTTCAAGAATAAAGACACAACCTTTATTGGTCAGGATCTTCGATTAAGAATGATCAATCACTCCACTTGGCAATAATGATAATAATAATCCAGGAAGAAGATTACTGAGGGTGGTTGTTCTGTTATTGTTGTTGGTGGGGCGATAGGGAAGTGAAAAAGCTGCTGCAAGGCGTCAACCTACTAATCCTAAATAAACGGGTGAATGAAATGAGTTAAAAGTGAAAAAGTCAAATTGTACGAATCAGCGAAGGATTCTTCTGACTTAAGTGAGATTACGGGTTTAAATCGCTCTTATGTATGCAGTTGTTTAAAATTTAGAGTCAAAATTTTGCTTCTCACATAAGACCTACCTAATTTAATCAGAGATTAATAGCTTAAAGGTGTTGTCGATACTTTTCTAAAACATATCGTGAACAAAAAAAAAAAAAAGTGAAAAAGTAATTTCATTTGCAACCTTAAGATTTGACATGCAATGTTCCGTCCTAAACAAATGGCAAGTATCAATGAAACGAATAGATTAACAAAATAAAAGTAATTAGAAAAAGGACAAGAGTCGGTACGGCGTCGCTTCGATGTCGGAATGGATGCCTCATTATTATTAATTAATAATAAAAATTTTATTTTATAACACTATTTAGCCTAAGCTTTTTTCTAATTAATCGTATTAGGGGTAAAGATAAATACTACTAATTAGGGGTAAAGATAAATTCTACTAAATCTTTCCAGACTCTGCATTTTAACGAAATTTTTACTAAATTGTTATTGTTGTTAGATATTGGATAAACATTTAATTGCATACTTGACTTGAAGTAGAGAGTAAGTCGAATAAAAAGATAACGATTAAAAAATCAAACTATTTCAATGAGCAAAAATTTTGAATCAGCCAATTTTTATTCAATTTTTAATTTTTTGATTCGATTTATTTTAATAAATTTTGTTGTTAAAAGCTAATCAGCTTATTAATTAATCAATTTTATTAGTTTTGTAAACTAAATTTAATTTGTATTTAACAATTTTTTATTTGAATTTTAATTATTTGATGAATAAGAAAATTCTCCTTCAATTATATTTAATATCAGATAAATTGTTTAAACTTTAAATTTTCCATCTTACTCATTTAATTTGTACATGAATTTTTTTGTTTACATAAAAGGGAAGAAAAATTGAAAAATTACAAAACTAATAGTGAGAAACCGATTTCCAACATATCCTTAAAAAAAATTGAGATGCATCTTACAGGTGTATATTACAGAAAAATACTCTCAACTCCAACTGAGCTATAAAATTAGCTAATCAATCTGCACACCGATTATCCGCCGATGATAATAGGAGGATATTTTGGACGATGTCATGTCGTTATAGCGAATTACTTGTGGAATTATATGAACCAGCAAAAGAAAATTAGTCTTAGTCAGTTAGACCCATTCAAACCAATCAATATCTTGGAAAAATAAAAAAGTAAGTGTGAAAGAAGAATATTACTTGCATGTCCAAGTTGGCCATTTGCTTCTGTCGGCTTGATGCTGATGGGTCGCTCAGACCAAACTCACCTTTCGTAGTGCCCGCGTAGACATAAAAACGCGAACATATGACCGAGTCTTTAACTCTTCTTAGCCATTACACGTGGCATCCTGTCTTCGTACACATGCAACTAAAGTTGTCAAAGTTAATAATAATATTATTATTTTAAAAAATAAAATATATTTAATTAAATTGTGAAATGTTGATAATTTTCTATAATTTAATGATTTTTATTTTAAAATTTAAATTATTTCATGATATTTTATATTATATTATCATAAAATTATAAATTAAAAAATATAATAAAAAAGTTTATATAGTAATTAAATGATAAAAAAATAAATTATACATTTTTAAATATATCAAGTTTAAAACTTTAGCTGAGTTTACGGTATTAGTGATATTTAATTGGTTCGTGTCTAATATTTATATTTCGTAGTTATTTATTTTTGTAAATAAATAAATAACAATTTAAAGAGTTGAGGTATTGTGTATATAAGCCAGCCATTCATTAATTGTGTATGACTTTTTGGGCTTGACTAGTGTGGTAGGAAGGTTCTAAGTTAAGCTTCACGAGGGTGCCAGTTGTGGCCCTCACTGGAGAAAATACAAAGAGGATGTGGGTGGTCACGACTCATGAGAGATCACTACCATACCATTGGTCTCCTCAATAATACTCAGATTTTTGTCAAGACAACTCTGTATTTCTTCCTATGTTTTCCCAAAGTAGGAGGATAGACACGTGGAATATTTAAGTTTGGGACCAATGGATAACCACAAACACATATCTTGTTTTTCTTTTTTCCTATTTATTTAAACATTATATTAATATTACATTATGTTTATGTTTCATTTATTTTGAAATATATTTTTGTTACTCAAAATTTGTTAAAATTATATATTTTTTTTTTTTACCATTTCGCTGGATAGTGGATTACCTCCTTCTCGGGTGAGATTAATTTTGCAAAAGAAGAAAGGAGGAAAGGCCTCGCTTCAATTGCAAGGTCGATATGATTTCTGTCCTTTCAACAGTGCTAATCATCAACACCATGCTCGGGATCTTACCTTCTTTTTTTTTCTATGACACATAACGCATTTCAGGTTGTGATCAAGAGTAGTAAGCTTAATCTTAATTTGGATTTCTTTGAAGTAATATAAGAGAACAACCATGAAACGGGTCCTTCCACATTCTTCATTTAGACAACGAATTATGCCTTCGAGTTCACTTTATTTGGTTTGGGCCTCGTACGAGCCTTAAACCCAATGCTCTTATAATATTTAAATGACTACCTATATTTTATCAGCAAGCAAAGCGAAGTAGTTTGAGAACAACTTTTTATTAAGTTATTTTTTAATAATAGGTAGTTCATTAATTATTATATACATACAAAAATTATCTAATTTTAATTTTATTTAAAATTATTTTTAGAACAATGAAATTACACTAAAATGTGTATGTATTTTCCTAAAAATTAAAATTTGGATATGCATATCATTACATACCAAGTTCTCCGTCTTGAACCTTTTGTGATTTATATGGGCCAATATAAGTTACAATGGGTCTAGCATCTCTTGAGCTTTGGACTAGGGTTATAGAACAGGCCATGAGCAATCACCATCCAAAAGGGCCTTCAAAAGTCCAGTGTTCTATTGAGTAGGATTTGCATCCAATAAAATTATGATATAATCCAATACAATATAATATTCAATTAAATCTTATTTTTAGGTATAATTATATCACTTTTTAAT
>JAOQMQ010000002.1:1404694-1442207 GCA_027563845.1 Erythroxylum subrotundum | reverse complement strand
TTATTAAATCAAAATTTATTTGAAATTTATATATTTTTAAATTAATTATATTTATTAATAATTATTAAAATAATTTTATAAATTAAATTAATATTTTGATTATTATTTATTATTATGATTTTTGGAGACAAGGTTAAAAATATACAGTATAACTGTACAATATGACAATGGATTATTTTATAATTTAAAAAATTAAGGAATTATTTCATAAATTTAAAAAATTACTCGAAACGGTACCAGTACCGTACTAGAACTCAATCCGATACCAAGTTTGGTACGGTATTCCCAATATTGATTATAATTAATTTTAATTAGATAATCTCTAATTAAATTATGATGAAATATGAAAAAAAAAAAAAAAAAAGGAATCATAAAAAGAACAAAGAACCACTAAATGTTCCGATTGAAGTTGAAACCTAAAAGCTCAACTTTCCATCTTACACAACCTGGCAAATTCCATTACCTTGAAAGCAAATCCAATCCCAAATTCAAATCCACTCCACTCCACCCACTGATCTGATCTCTCCATCGTTTCATTTGGTCATGCAGAGAAAGTTACACATAAGGTTAACATCAGCATGGAAGTGACAGGACAGAAAGAACAGGATATGCCTTCTTCTTGTTCTTGGCTTCTTTTCACATTGTGATCTAAAAGTAGCAAATGGTTCCCAGGATTCTCCAGGTAGAGATAGTCTGTCTCTTCAAAACTTTTATCTTACACCCAAAAAGATGCCTGCCCCAGAAAACCTGGAATGACCTCAAACCCAAGAGCCAACTTGTAAGAGGGACCAAAGGAATAAAATGAAAGAATCCAAATCCAAGCTATGCTGCTATGCAAGGTACCTTCAGGAATCACTTTTATATACAGGAAACAAGATGGATGCGATGCTGATAAGGAATCCAATCATCTGCAGCTTGATGTATCTCCAAGCATTTATCAGCCATCAGGACCCTCTGCAATTCTTAAAGCTACACCACCTGTCATTTTCCAACCAAATCATCACCGCATACGTCTATTCATGGGAGGCTTTTTACACCTTTTAGCATTTAAATCTTAGCGCTGGCACATATCACAGGTTGTGCAACATGTCTTCTGTAAATTGTTCATAGGAGTTTATATTACAATTTCATATATAGGAGTATATTACAATTTAATGAGTGATAAAAATCTTTATAAACTTATTTAAAAGTTTATAATAATATTTTAATTAGTTATTTTTTATCGTATTTAATTTTCATTTTATTAATTAAAGATATTTTTTAAGTCAGTCTTGATTTAATGTATTAATATAGATAATATCATATTAAAATTTTTGTTGTTATGGTATCGAATAGAGATGAAAGTGAGATTTGGAATTTTTTTATAAATTTATAAAACTATTTATTAATTGTTCTTATAATTAATTATTTTAAAATATGTGATTTTTTAATTTCTAAATTAGAATAATATAATTTTTTATGTTTATTGTACGTTTATAGAAACTAATTATTTTAAAATATGTGGTTCTCTTATTTCTAAATTAAAATTCTTGTTAATTCAGTTTAAACATAAAATATTACGTAATAATTACTGAAAATGAAATTAATAATTAGAATTACAAACTCAATTCCACAGTATTTCTCAAGAGAAGAACTCTATCTTCTGCTAATTACTTAATCAATTAATGGAGTGATGTAAAGTTTTTGAAGATTCCATCTTGTAGGAATGATGTGTATCCAAAGCAATTCTATGTAGATATACACTGATGGACAGATAGGAATAGAAACTTGGTAAGTCTTATCCATACAGGAAATCCACTGAAGCTGGAATTGCCATATGCAGAGTTGAAACACATGTATATTGACGATAATCAGGGCATGTTAGGTGGAATTTACAAGCTACAACTCCTTATTTAGCAGACTGTTTCAGGAAAAAGAAGTCTTGAACAGTTTCTTTCACTAAATTCATTATTACGATTCCACTTTCCATGGAGTATATGCAGTATCTGGACTTTGGTCTTGGAAAGATATGATCCAGTTCTCCAACTTGCAAATTTCAGGTCCACCAGGGAAGATAAAAGAAGCAATTAGCCTTAAAGCTTTTGAAAAGGAAAGGGTAGACAAAAGAAGCAATTAGCCTTAAAGCTTTTGAAAAAGAAAGGGAAGATATCTATCCAGAGAGATAAATTCTGCAGTTTGTGATGGACGTGGATGATAAGGATTCTGGAACAGTAACAAGAGTGCCAAGTGAAAGTTTTTGCCTTGTTTCTTTGTACAATGCATTTTCTTAAAAAAGTTGCACGAGTTGTTTTCAATGTTCAGTCAACTCCATAGCCTGTTGTTCCTTCATATATCTTATGACGAGAGCATTTTCTATGCCAATTATAAGCTACCCAGATGAGTAAAAACCTGAAAAGGCGCATTTCATCTAGGCTAGAGGCCTTGTAATAATACTGCTATGATCAATCAGATTGAAGTTCCTGGAAAATGCCGTGATTGTTATAGTCTGAAATGACAGAAAGCAACTGTTAGTACCAAACTATTGACGATTGTTCTTACTGATATTCCTGCGGTGCAATGCAACTGAGCTTGGAACTCCTTAGATATCCATCAGAAATTTGGTCAAGTTGCTCACTTTAGGTTGCCTGAAACTACTTAATCACTCAAATGCTATACAAGAAAAAAAGAAAAAAGCTGGATGGTTTGATCTTAAAAGTTTAGATAAGAAATGATGAACTGACTACAACTAGTAAAAATTCATATATTAGTTTATTATGCAACTGTGTACTGTGAATTTGGAGGTGTGTCTGCCATTGTTAACCCTACACAACAACAATTGGAGGTCTAGTTCAGTAAGTACAGGAAGCAAAATGTACATTCAGGTTACTGTACCATCAATTACTGAAACTTGCTCCAAATAGTTTCACTTTCGTTCAGGCCCAGTGCTTATAATACAAAGGGTAGAATCATGCAGCTGGCAGTACAAGCCCCACTACAATGATACGCAATAGTGTCCTCCCTTTTAAAAAAAAAAGAGAATATCAGAGTAATATTCTGATAACCTTAACCGTTCCAAACTCATTGAATTCACCAGTTGATCATTGAAACCCATCTTGGAAAAAACATGATTAGCACCAAACCCAACTTTTTGTTCGTAATTGAAGAGATGTATCAGACTCAATCCTATCAATCCTAAAGCCAGGAAGAAAGGTTACAGTGTACAAGTTCAGTCTATGTCAGGTAAAGTCATCAACAATGCATCAGCAGAGCTAAACCAACCATCTGTACGAGAAAGAAAGAATGTGGAAGAGATAACTTGACTTGACCATTCCTCAATAATAGACAAAATGCACAGGAACTGACGCATGCTCTTAGTTCAAAAAGATGGAGCGGCCAGCTACACATGTAGGAGCTAGTAGTAACAGTGCTGCGGCTGCTATATCAACTTTACAAGATTAGACAACAAACAAAGAAAACACCTAAAAAGTAAACTGCTGTCTCTTTATACAGCTCCAAAGTAATCTCAAAATGCAGTAACTTTCAAAGAATAATTTGTTCTAACAACAATTTTAATAATCTTTTCGGTGTAGGGTTATAGGATTATCATATATCCATCCTTTAGGTGAAATTTTTAAATAATTTTTTAATTTTAAAAATGTTTTCATTAATATTCTCAATTTTCTATTATTCATAATTTTATTGTTGATATCATTATTATAATATTATTTAAATATTTAAAATATAAATTAGTTTGATAATATTTTTTATTTAAATTTAAGAGAATTATATATAGAAATATAATTAATTAATAATCTTTTATACACTTATAAAAAAGTTCAAATTTTTTATAATCACAAAGATGAATTTTATCTATATAACATTACGGGGGGGTGTTTGGTACAGTTGATTAATCACAAAGTTAAGGAGCTGGTTTAGTTGGCTAGCTTATTTAACCCAACCAGCTATTTTTTGAAAAATTACTTGGGAGTAGTGTTTCAACTTATCTGCTAATAAAAATCTTACTCAAAGACAATTATGCCCTCAAACTTATTTCTCATTTTAAGTAGCTGTTAACCCTTAAGTTTTTAACTTTAAAAAGAGAAAATTATGATTCGTGTATAGATCTTCCAGAATCTCCTCAAGCCGTCTTTTCCAAATACCTAAAAATCATCAACTTATCAATTATTATTATTATTATTATTTTGAGAAATATTATTGTTGTTGTTGTTTATTATTATACATCCTATGTTTTTATTAAAGTTATAAACTTAATTTACGTAAAATTAAATATTTAAAATTTAAATTCTTATAAAAATATTCAACGAAATAATATTCATATTCTTATAATATTTTTAATTTATGTTCTCATTGGTCATTTTACACATAAATAACTAATTTTACCAAACATTTTTAATAAACAACTGAAGATCAAATCAACCAATAAAATCAGCTTTCACTCTAAATTAAGCTGAAATTAACAGCTAATGGCCTTAGTTACTTTAAGCTCAAACCTGTGGATTACCTTACCTGGAGCACGAGTAAAAAACCATGTAGGTCCACACCGCCTTCCATTTCTTGTCTATCACTTTCTCCCCCACCAAACACAACTCTACCCTACTAGCCAACCACTATATATAGCCCATCAATGGCTACCTCTAGGTGCATAGCATATCATCTTCTTCTTCTGTTTCATCTTTCTAATATACTCTTTTCTTTTCTCTTTGATATGGACTCCAGCTCCACTTGGACTCCCAAGCAAAACAAGCTGTTCGAGAATGCTTTAGCCATGTATGACCAGGACACTCCAGATCGCTTCCACAAGCTAGCCAGAGCCGTCGGAGGCAAAACTGTGGATGAAGTGAAGAGACATTACGATATGCTCGTTGAAGATGTGAAACAAATCGAAGCTGGTCAAGTTCCTCTACCCAACTACAAGAAGGCAAGCAAGAGCTACAACTGCATGGACGAAGAACAAAGGTAAGCTCTTTTCGTATTAAGTTCTTCTTACATACCCTTCAAGAACACAGGTAGCTTACTAATGGATACTGCTTAACAAATCTTCATTGTTTCATGCAGCTTAAGGAATCTTAAACTCCAGTGAAGCATGATCTGCAAATTACATGTCGTACCAAGTAATGAAACAAACAAGCATCAAGTAGCTCCACCAGTGTCTCAAACTTCTCTAGAACCGAAAAACATAGATATAAGTTTATAGTTTCTACCATTAAAATCGTATCAGTTTGCTTATTCCTGGTGTAATGATCGATCTGATATTGAAATCTTACTACAGATACTAATGTCTTGTTTTGTTTTCTGGTCTGCAAATTACTTAAAAACAAGCGGTACTGTTTAACCTACCCACCATGGACCAACCTCTGCTTAGCTAACTATACATGTAAAAGATAACCATATTCGAGCATTGCGGTGGTCGCTTAACTTGTAAACAAGTTGAGTAACTTTCTGTAAAGGGGAATGGAGATGCTTAGACATGAACACGCTCTTTATCAGACAATAAAGATAAGATTAAGAGAGTTGTAAGAACAGAATCATTATAATTTGACTCGAGAGGTGGGTAATGACTATGTCACTTAGAATATATATATATATATATAAAAGGGAAGAGATCAATAGGTATATCTGAAATTGATGGAGTAGAAAGAAGAGTGATTGTGAGAAACAGCTCATTATATGCTCGTGACGTTGCATATTCTCTTGCAGTTCTTATTTATATTCCAAAGGCTTAATTAATTTAAATGCCAAGGTTTTATCAAATTATAATTTTAACACTAACATTTTAGAGTGTTTGAGTTTAAATTAATATTTTGAACTTATACGATATAAGTTCAAAATAACTAATAAATCACGGAAACAGCTTCTTTGTAAAGATACAAAAAAATAAGGTTACGTACAATATGATCCTCTCCAAATTCTTGCAAAGCATAAAGTTTTATGTATTGATTGTTATAATTCTAATAAACACTTTTGAGGTTTAAATATTAAAAAATAAATATAAAAAATATTTTGAGTGGAGATAATAAAATCAATAATTTTTTAAAAATTTAGATTGAATTTAAACTTAAAATTAAATTAATAAAATTTATTCTGTTAATTTTAGATATTATAAGTTTCGGCTTAAATCTTTTTATCATCCCTTATAATATTGATGTAAAGTTACTAAAATCATAAAAAGTATTATGACTTTAATGTGAATATATTAATTATCCAAATAAATTTATTAATTACTAAAAAGCTAACTATTTTTCCAAATTTATAATATGGCCGTTGGAATATTAAATCATTTCTCTTTCAACTTTTTAGCACATTGTTATTTAACCAAAGATATAATATATTTTATTTTATTGACATTCACAAAGTTATTATTATTGAATAGACACTTTTGCCCAACCTTACTAACAAAAAGATAAGGTAATAATATAATGATAAATGGTGAATTAAAGGCGGTTAATATTATTAACAAATTAAGAGAAATAAGATTTAATTGGTTCGAACATGTTAAAGAAGATACCCAGACAATACAGTGAGAATACGCAAGAAGATTGTACTTAAAGATTGTAAATAAAAAAAAAAGGTCTAAGAAGAATTTGGGAAAGTGATCAAGAATTAATGCTGGGACTTACCAAGGATATGATCAATAATAGAAAACTTTGACATACTAGTATACAATTAAAGGATCTCTATTTTATTATTATTTCAAAATAATAATAAAAGTCATAAATTTAAGAGGTATCTAAGACATAGAACAAAACTTATGAGACAAAAGTTACCTAGGTTTTACACAAAATTTAAAGTCCTCTAGAGGTACTTGGGACTTTAGAAAAAAAAAAGTTCGTAGAGAAATTTTATGAATTAAAAACTACAAACCTAAAGAGGAAAAATTTTGAAGATCATATAGAGGTTTCTAAGAATTAGCTATTACAAAGCTAAATAAATATCAAATGTTTTAGGTTAAAATTGAAGGTCTTGGCTAGGTCTATGAATTAACAACTACAATAATACATTGATATTTAGGGCTTTAAAAAAAATTGAATGTCTTAGACATGTTTCTAACAATTAATAACTACAAGTCTAAAGATGGAATCAATCAAAAATTGAAGGTACTAAGGAGGTTTCGATAAGTTAACAATTAAAACCCTTGAAAGGTATTTAGGGATTAAAAAACTAAAGGTCATATAGAGTTTTCGAAGAATTAACACTTACATAATAAGAGGACTATCTAAGGATTTAGGCAAAAATTGAAGCTCTTGAGATAAAACGAAAGACTTAAAGAAGTATTTAGGTACTATGAACTTCAATCATATAATAGTATTTAAGGTTTTCAAGCTAGCATTACAACTTTCATATGGATTCAAGTTCATTTTTGTAAGAATTGTTGCTTGGTTAAACTTTAAATGTTTTTATCTTACCTTCTCATTCATGCCTTTTCTTTTTTGTAAGAATTGTTGCTTTGTCACCTTTGCATTATCATTGAAGACATTTTTTATGAATTATACATTCTATATATATCAACATATTTATTAACAATTTCAATTTGTATGATGCCTAACTTACCATTAATATAGCTATTCATTTACCTATGTACGATGTATTACCTGTTTCCTTTATAGCTTAGGAAAATCTATAACCATTCTTTCAAGGATACTAAGGATGAAGTGTTTGCACCAAGCTACTTGCAGTAATCAACATTGACAACAATATCTAACAGATATATACTGATAACATAATTCATGTTCAGCGATAAAAAACAAACTCAACATTAAAAAAAAGGAAATTTCAATGAAAAAATTCAAACTTTCATATACCCCTAAATTTCTCTAATACGGATTGATTCCCTATTATAGAAAGTCAATCCCATACACAAACATTTACACATCCATCATTTTGTACATGAAACAAACCATAAATCAACCACAACCATCAACAACGATTTTATCAATTTCAGCAGAAAATTGAAGGAGAGAAACATTGACATATCTTAACCAACAGGGCAGCTCCAAGATTGGAGAAGACGGCGGCAACGGTCGGAGAAGACGTGTCACCTGGACGAAGAAGACGCCGACAAATGCAAGGGAGAATAGCGGCGGATTTGAAGAAGAAGGAGGAAGGTCGGGTCCGGTGGTGAATGGTTTTAATAAGAACGAAACGACGTCGTTTGGTTCAAAACCAAATGACGTCGTTTCGTTCTTATAAAAAGTCGTCAGCGAGAACAAAACGACGTCGTTTCGTTATTGGTATGCTGAAGGCTTTTATTAAGAGCGAAATGAAACCAAACGACGTCGTGTCATTATTGGTCTCCTGAAGGCTCTTACTAAGAACGAAACGATGTCGTTTGGTTTAAATCAAACGACGTAGTTTCGTTATTATTAAAACCTTCAGCAACAACGAAACGACGTCGTTTGGTTATTACCAAATGACGTCATTTTGTTATTATTAAAACCTTCAGCAAATAACCAAACGACGTCGTTTCTTTAATCCTTTAGCAATAACGAAACGACATCGTTGTGTTACACCAAACGACGTCGTTTCGTTATTATTAAAAAGTTAAACGCCACTAGGCGAAGGACGACGACGTTTTCATAGCCACTATACCAACAAATTACGGACGGAAATTTTGTCAGTAAAATGATTTTCTTCAAATTTCTGCAACGGATATTGACCTCGTCGGTAGCTTGAAATTTTCCAAGCAATGTTTTCTGATGGTTTGCGTATGTTCCGTCGGTAATTGGCTTATTTCTGATAGTAATTACCGACATCAACTTTTGTCGTCCTTAAAATTAGTTACCAATTTTGACGCTACGGTTTTTCTCAATTTTTAGTGACGAATACTACAACCGTCGCTAAACAAAATTTCCCTCATTGACTTTAGCAACGGATCACCCATTTTTGTCGCTAATTGGCAACGATTTATATTCCGTCGGTACTTTTCGGTCGCTAATTCTCAATTTTCTTATAGTGATAAGTCTTTTAGCATTTTTCTCTTGTAGTTTGTCTAAAATTTTAAATATGTATCATGAAGTGGTTTCCCTGACTCTGCTTTTGCCCCCTAGGGGGTGATCGAGTTGGTTGAGTGGGGGGCATGTGGTCAAAAGGATTTGTGTTCGAATCCCACTACTTGCGCTCTTTCGATCAAGCCTGTCGTATAGGGCTTGCCTAGTGCTAAATACCCGATTAGCATGATTTGTAGGTAATTGCGTCAATTCGGAGGTTTACCCCGTGTACATCTAAAGGATAACAGCTGCGGGTTCCTCTGTTTAAAAAAAAAAAGTAGTACTTATCTTTTAGGGATTTAGTATAAGCTTTTTTCCCTACTTAACCTGACGATGATTATTATTATTAATACTACTGCTATTACTGTTATTATTCATGTGTTGTTGTTGTTATTGTTATTATTATTATTAACATATTTATATTTATATTTATATTTATTATTTCTTTTTATCTTTGTTGATTATTTATTATTTTAACTTTTCTTTTTGTTATTTTTATTTTATTTTATTTTATGTATTTATTGATTTTATTTTTTATGTGAATCATTTGGAACAATCTCTTTACTAAAAAATTAAAAACGATTGCAAATTTTTTAATTTTATTTCCAATTCGGTTCATTAAAGTTTCGATTCGGCCTTAAAATTAAATGGGTCCGACTTTAGGCCCATATCGTGGATCATATCAAGTTCATGAAGACAACTTTTTAAGAAGCTCTTTTAGTTTCATTCGTCCCCACTCGGTCCCCGTCTGGTGTTACGTTAACTCAGAGTGCTCTTAACTCCAACTTCCTCGGAGACAACATGGCACAACCTACCACTACTTGTTCTTCTTACAAGGTAGACGAATCCAGTTATGGGTTCTTTTTCTTTAGTTATTTTCTTTGATCATTCATTTTTCTGAGACTAAACTAAGTGGTAATTATGAGCAGGTAATATTGGGTTCGTCTTCGACTGCGAGAAGAAAAATCTTGTCTGACATGGGATATGACTTCACTGTCGTGGTAAAAGTTTTGTTCTTTTCCTTTTTCTTTTGTCTGTTTAACCATTTAACTAAGAGTAGTATCGAAAATGGTTATGGAATTTGTAAAATAGTTGATTAGGGTTGTTGATCATTAGACTGCAGATATCGATGAGAAGAATATTCGCAAGGAGAAGCCTGAAGAGTTGGTAATGGCTCTTGCTGAGGCTAAGGTAAGATGATTGTTTCCATCCATAGGGTTTCTCAGCAATTGAATTTTCAGGTTTTTTTTTTTTTAAATCTTTTTTTTTTGAAAAATCAAAATTTCCGGTGTTGATTTATCTTGTAAGTTTCTTTTGGCTTAGTTGACCAGCTACTTGTTAGGAAGAGTATTGGTGCTACGAAGTACCTGGAATATGTAAAAGGACTGTGTCACAATTTCAAATGTTCTTAACTACATTGAGTTGTCATAGCTTGCTTAAGTTGGAGTGGCTATGAGAAGTCTGTTATTTATTAACTGAGTGTGAATTTTGCATAAAATCAGGCCGATGCAATTGTAGCAAAACTACGAAGTGTCGATAATCAAGGGAAGGACGGTGAACCTACTATTTTGATTGCAGCTGACACAGTATGTGTTGTTATTTTTTTCTCATTGTCAGTGACGATTCCTAATTAAAGAATGGGTGCATGAAGACTAGGTCATGTGTTGCCAATGCCATTTATGATCCGAGGATACTTTGTCTTCTGCTAGGGGAAAATGTTCTGTTTCACCTATGCAAGTTGGATCTTGTACTCATGGGATCTAATTTTGGGATATAAGTGCAGAGTAGAAGCTTTTTGATTAGAAGGGGTCAACTGCTGTTAAGTTATATTTCGACTGATAAATGAGGATGATAGAAACCCTTAAAAGTAAGGGTTCCATCTTTTTCAGCGAGTTTAGATGGAGACATTTCTAATCTTCCAAGTAGGGCCATGTTAAGAAACTCTTGAAGGCTTTGAATTTTGATACTTCCTGTGCTGCAGCTATCTGCTCTATGGTTAATGTTACTGCTAAAAATTATTGTTACGGTTGCTTCTGTTGTGTTTAATAACGTGTTTTTGTTTCACTTTGCTGTCACTGCCTTAATATCTTGGCTTTTGGTGTTGGATTGAACTTTGATTCAGGTGATTAGTGCTTACCTTAGCTGGTGAAACCTTCTTTCCAGGCTGATGCCATCTTGCAAAGGCTTCCAATCAGCGAGTATGCAAAGGATGCTGAGCCAACATTACTAATTACCGCTGATCAAGTATCATTCGTTTATTATTTATGCCTATGCTTCTAATTCACTCCTGTATGGAAAAGTTCCACTTGGTTTCATATCTTAAAATCATTTCACATCCTTCCTTTCTTAACTGTAGTAAAAGTCTACGTAACGGAGTCTGCTGATGTAGTGTTAAACGATTAGAATAAGGTGAATGTTTCCTACAGGTTATGCTACTTGGCCCTTGTCTGAGCATGAGTGGAATACCGTTTTAAAAATCCTGCAGCTGCGTTAATTATTCAGCATCAACTAATTAAGTTCACCATTTGCTTTTAACTCACGAACCTATTGTTCCTTTATGAATGTTTTCCATAGCATACATGTTGAGTGGGTGTATACAAAAGATAATTGGATAATAGACTCATTATGGTCGAGCTTCTACTTAATAAAGACATGCAACAAGCAGTTGAATTCCTCTGAGTTTGGGCATTGCCCTTTTTGTTTTCTCTTTCAAGTTATTTTTCTTGTCTTTATCCAGTCTTTAGAGCGTAAGAGAGCATTGGTTGGTTTGATTGATTTTTAGTACCCCAAATTTCTGGACCTTCAGTTAGTATCCTCGGACATAAATGGCTTCTGGTGATAAAGGCATGCATTTTTGTGTTTCATACTTCTATATATGAAAATTCAACAGTTCTGGGAAGATGCATCTGTTTAGTGTCATTTCTTACTGTCATTTAATATTACAAAGGTGGTTGTCTATGGGGGCACAATCAGGGAAAAGCCATCTAGTGAGGAAGAAGCACGCCAATTCATGAAAGGTTTGGTCTAAATTCTTACATTTCTTCTCCTGTTGTTTCATTGTTTCACTGCATAAGTTTTTATGAACATGGAGTGCAGATTATTCTGGAGGCCATGCTGCAACTGTGGGGTCAGTTCTTGTCACAAACTTAAAAACTGGTTTGCGAAAAGGAGGATGGGACCAAGTGGAGGTATTTTCTGTTGTTAGTATAATGCAGAGGACACAGTCTCATGACAGATTTTCGAAATTCCAAATTCAAGCCTCATCTTTTCATACAAAAAAATTAACGTTTTTGATTATTTGTGATATTAACAAGAAGGTCCTTTCAGTATAATCCGACTGGATGAAAGTGACACTTACAAAATTTTCTAGCATCTATTTCTTTGAAATGGAATTTCTGGCTTTGATAGCTGAATTGTAATGCTTGCAGATCTATTTTCATGAGATACCAGATGAAGTTATTGAGAAGTTGGTAAGGTTTCATTTAACGACAAGAATTACTTTCACGTATTGGACGAATGGTATGTTTTTAACATTCGTTCCCACTCAGGTCGCAGAGGGAATTTCTCTCAGAGCTGCTGGAGGGCTTATAATCGAGCATCCTCTGATCTTACCATATGTTAAAGAAGTGGTTAGTCTTCTGATCTTCGATAAAACATATAGCAATGAATAGTGTAATAAGAACACAGAAGAAACAATCTAAAGTTAAGAGCAGGAACAGACTGAGTAGATGTAAGGTATGAAACTTCTTATCCATGCTGTTTTCCAAAACAAACCGGTTGAATAAATGACCGTGTTGTGGTTTGGAACAAAATCCTGATCCGGGTCTTAATTGAACTTTGCCTTCTCTGACTCGTTGAGTGCTACTAGTATCTTATGTAGTTTTGCACCGATTTTTTCTGCTTATAAATGATTAGATTACAGATATTGAGAAGATAGTAGTTGGAAGCTTCCAATGTTCATGAATCCTTGTACTGCTTAGGTTGAAGCAAATCACTTTTTCTGAGTGATGATGTATCGTTGTACAGGTTGGGACAACTGATAGTGTGATGGGACTCCCCAAAGCTCTAACCCAGAAACTTATGGAGGAGGCTCTGTAGGTGTTCGTCAGCTAAAATTTCTTAATCTATTCATGTTGGTTTAACTCGATGAACACATTTGTTCCTCCTTTAGTTTCATTTTGCCGGACTTGACTCGGTCTCTTTTGCTACTGTTGCTCAAACACTTTAAAAAACACTCATCCCCTTTCATTTCTCTAAGAAGAAGAGGAGAACTTAACTATACTCGGCAATGATTGGGTCCAAGGCATATGACCCGAGCCTGTGCCTAATTGGGCTTGCGTGGCCCAAAGTTTGATTAACTTTCCAGCTTTGGGCTAGGTCGGACTTGAACAATGTAAAGTTGAGTTCAGTTTGAAACTCGATCAAATTGGGTGGATCTTAATTGTCATTAGGGATGGTAAGAAGTTGGGCCAGGTGACTGCCTAGGCCCGAGTTGACTGGACCTGACTCGATTGTTTTTGTTTTAGCTCGGGCCTCCTATCTTGAAACTCGATGACCTAACCACTTTTGTTCGGACTTGAGTCTTCTTTGAAAAAATCAGGCCTAAGGTTCGGGTCCGATAAATGATCCGTTGACTTCGAGCTAGACACACACTTAATATGCCAGACATGGGTTGCAACGAGTCTTCAAAGCAATCATTTAAACCATTTTGTATTTGGTGGAGACATTAAATTTTGCATTATAAATAATTTAGGTTACACGTGAAAGATGGTTAATATATGAATGATGTATTAAAGTCATGGGCATTAGACAATTAGCTTTTATCCAAGTAATCGATTGAAGAACAATCTCCATATTGTGCACGTGGGGCATTGAGTAAGCAATCAAAGAGGTCCATTACGTATTTAAGACAACTTCATTGTTTATTATAAAATAAAGTTGTATATTATTTTTAAATATCTTCATTAATAAAATTTTTAAGATATATATATTCTATAAATGTCTATCATATAATTTCAAACAAATTAATAATTTATTATGATTATCTTAAATTATTAATTTAAAGTTAAGTTAAATTGTTATGTTCAATGTTTTCGAAACCGAACTGAAAGTTAAACAAGTAAGACAAAAAGTTTAAGGTTTAAAAGGTTCAACCTGTGTTAAACAGTCATAAAATCATCTAAAGATTGAATAAATTTAAATAAATTAAAATATGATTAAAAGATATTGTTTTTATCCGACGGAAAATTTAAAGTTTAATTTAAAAAGAAATCATTAAATGAAAATTAAATGATTTATTTTAGTTTATAAAAATTTATTAATTTAAGAAAATTGACTGATTAATTAATAAACTGGTAGGTTTTAAAAATAAATCGAACTGAAAAATTAGACAGGTCAAATTAGTTGAATTTTTTAACTATTGATTATATATTCTAAGGTGTTTGACAAATAACTTATCAGCTGTTTTTTTAGCTTATTGACTAAAAGTTAACTTTTTAACCATCTTAAAAAATTATTGATGTGTTTGGTGAATGACTTATTGGTTAACTTATTTAACCCCAATAAACTAATTTCTAAAAGTTCCATAAGAAGAGTTTTTGAAGTTAGCTATTTGTCTAATAATAGTATTGTCATCTACTTTACTCTTTACTTTTGCTCTGTGTGTTTTTAAAGTTGGCTTTTTTTAATCGTATAATTGTGTCGTAAAGTTTGGAAGAATATAATACAAGAGTTAATTAAACTTTTTATTTTTATTTAATTTTATAATATTAGTTTACATTTAAAGATACTGTAATATTGAGTTTTTGAACTTAAGAGTCACATCAAATTAATATTTTTAGTATATAACTACTATATATCGTATATGTGTCATGTTATAATTATTAATATTTTTAATTTATTAAATAATAAAATTCATACATATTATATGAAAAATATTCATATTAATAAAGAATTTAACGCTGGATGATGAAGATGACGATTATTATTATTATTATTAATTAAAGTTATAACTTAATTTTTGTAAAATTAAATATCTAAATCTAAATTCTTATAAGAATATTCAACGAAATATTAAGAAATATAATATTTATGTCCTTATAATTTTTCTTTAAATCATGTTTTCGTGAGTCATTTTACACATTAACAACTAATACTAAATAGTTAATTTTACCAAACATCTTTAATAAACAACTGATATTATTCGTTGATTAAATCAGCTATCAGCTAACCGCTGATAGAATCATCTAACAGTATTTTTTGGTTATTTTTATTTAAAATTTAGGAAATTTGATTTAAAAAAAAAAAACAAAATGAAAGAAAATTTCCTAAATTATCTCAAAGCAGATTCGATTCGATTCGATTCGATGTCATACCTTTTAGCCTTTTATGAATATTGGCTCGTGGACACGAAATATTAGATTATAATTTATAAAATTATAAAATAGTGTAAATAATATTTAACCTTAATTTAGACATCTTCCCGACGCTTTGGTCCACCTGATTTTTAATACGATATGCACTGTCCCTGTCGGCTCTGAGTCTGAGACTCGAATATTCTAAGCTTCAAGCCCACAGTTATTTAACAGTTCCAAAAAATTAAAAAAACAGTAGCTCACCTCATCACTTCACCGCCACACCTTCCTTAACAAAGCTAAAAAACAAGTCAATACTCGATCCTCTCCCACCATTGTCATACGTACGCTTAACCCACTCCTCCTTCCATTATAGCTCTCCATTTTCAATACACAACTCAATTCTCTATATATAATTCACCTCTTCCTCTTCAATCTAACCACTAGTAGTAGTGCAACCACCACCATGGACTCCGGCGCCGGAGAGATTCGCATCCAACAAGCCCGCCGGTTACCGGATTTCCTCCAGAGTGTCAATCTCAAATATGTCAAGTTGGGGTACCACTATCTTATCTCTAATCTGTTGACTTTGTGTCTTGTTCCGTTAATCGTCGTGACGTCCGTCGAGGTCTCGCAGATGGACGTTGCCGATCTCCGTCAACTTTGGGTTCACCTGCAGTACAACCTCGTCGGCGTCGTCACGTGCTCCGCGATCCTGGTCTTCGGACTCACCGTCTTCATCGTGACCCGACCCCGACCCGTTTTCCTTGTTGACTACTCGTGTTACCGAGCACCCGACACTCTCAAGGCTCCGCGTCGCCGTTTTATGGAGCATTCCCGGTTGACGGGAGACTTCGACGAGTCGTCGCTCGAGTTCCAGCGGAAAATTCTCGAGCGTTCCGGCCTCGGCGACGAGACTTACGTGCCGGAAGCAATGCATTACCTTCCTCCACGGACGTCGATGGCAGCGGCGAGAGAGGAGGCCGAGCAGGTTATGTTCGGCGTCTTGGACAACCTCTTCGAGAACACAAAGGTAAATCCTAAGAACATCGGAATCCTTGTCGTGAACTGTAGCTTGTTCAACCCCACGCCGTCTTTGTCTGCTATGATAGTGAATAGATACAAATTGAGGAGTAATATACGGAGTTTTAATCTGGGTGGCATGGGGTGTAGCGCCGGAGTGATCGCCGTGGATCTAGCGAAAGATTTGTTACAGGTTTACCGGAACACGTACGCCGTCGTGGTGAGTACAGAGAACATAACCCAGAACTGGTACTTCGGGAACAAGAAGTCTATGTTGATACCCAATTGCTTGTTCCGCGTCGGTGGTTCGGCCGTTTTGTTGTCCAACAAATCCTCCGACAAGAGAAGTTCAAAGTATAGGCTTGTTCATGTGGTGAGGACTCATCGTGGAGCCGACGACAAGTCATTTCGATGTGTCTACCAGGAGCAGGACGATACAGGCAAGACTGGTGTTTCCCTATCAAAAGAATTAATGGCTGTGGCTGGTGGGGCTTTGAAGATCAACATCACTACGTTAGGACCTCTGGTCCTACCCATCAGCGAGCAGCTTCTGTTCTTCGCGACTCTGGTATTGAACAAACTGTTCAAAAAGAAAGTGAAGCCATACATCCCAGATTTCAAGCTGGCGTTTGATCACTTCTGTATACACGCCGGTGGGCGAGCAGTGATCGACGAGCTGGAGAAGAACCTCCAACTCTCGCCGGTTCATGTGGAGGCGTCGAGGATGACCCTTCACAGGTTCGGTAACACGTCGTCGAGTTCCATATGGTACGAGTTGGGGTACATGGAGGCTAAAGGAAGGGTGCGTAAGGGACATCGTGTGTGGCAGATTGCATTCGGGAGTGGGTTCAAGTGTAACAGTGCGGTGTGGCAAGCTCTAAGGACGGTGAAGCCGTCGGTCAACGGTGCTTGGGAAGATTGTATAGACAGGTATCCAGTGAAACTGGATACATAGGATTCAACTCATCGGTGTCCTGTGAAGTGTTATGTCTTTTTCTTAGTAGATCTTGTCATGGATGTCCTACTTCGATGATGTCTTTCTAAGTTGGTGTTCTCGATGTTCATATTAGTTTGTAAGAAAATATTTCTTCTTCTTCCAATTTGGGTGTTGACTTAAAGTTGATAATTAGCTTAAATAATTCATTGGAAATATATAATTTATTTATTTTTATTTATAAAAATTAATTAATTTTTAATAATTTAAATTATTAAAATAATTTAATTTTAAAAAATTAATTATTTTAAAGTTTTTATTATTCAAATTTCAAAATCGGATAATGTTAAGTATTGTTTTTAGTTGCAGACAATCTTGACCGAAATCCAAAAAGCTTACAACCTCATAAAATTCCTGATGCACACAAAAGAACATCTAGAAATTGTTTACTTTTCAAAATATGGATTGCTGTCTGATTGAAGCGAGATTTCGCTCCTCGCTTCAATCTTACCATGCGAGAATGGTAATCCAGGCGCGTATCGCTTAACTAAGTAGTTCTAGGTTTGATCCGATCCTTGAGAATGCAGCAAACTCCTGGGTCAATTGTGACCTCCCATTAGGGGATTAGTCACCGGTTTTAGCCCAGTGGACACTGAACTCCTAAGCCAAACCTATGGACAAAAAAAAAAACTCTATGCAAGAATGGTGGTAAAGCTTACTAGATCAAATGATGTGAATCTCCGTTATATATTCGTCTATCTTATCTTACTATACAAGTCAAGAATAAGGCGATATATTAATGAACCTTTTCGAATCTCATGGAGTATTATTTATTATTTATTTATTTCCCGCGAGCCATTTTCAAAGATAAGCTCGAAGGGAAACCAAATAATATTAAGAAATTCCTGATGTCAACAACTGAATAGGAACTGAAAACAACAGATAAACAGCTCAGATCATTTTGATACAACAATTACATCAGAAGACTTGGAGAGTTGGAGGAGGTAGCTCTTCTTTGACATTTCATGTAAAGATTTTGACTTTCTTATTTCCCTTGAAAATGGAAGTTTATCCAATACCAACAAAGGTAAAGGAATGAAAGAAATAATGAACATTGTCATCTGAAGGAAGTTTGTATTTCTTCCAGTGTTCTTCCTTTTGTCTCGGGGACAAACATGCTCGTAAACGCAACCGTGAAAGCGCTCACAATCATGTAAATGGTAAAGGTTCCTGCAGTTAAAGTTGGATATGAGATCCGAGTAAGAGAGTCGTATTCCGGTAGCGTTTAGTTGTGTTGTTTGTTTCATACATTTGCAAGTGTGCATATAAGCTTCAGTCTATGTGCGTACAGAAAGAAACACAGAGATGCGAGTCACATAAGAGGTTTAGGGGTTTACAGACCTCCAGCACTCCAATTTAAAAGCAAGTTTGCAGTCATTGTGATCAGCCAGGAGAAGAACCAATTGGCAAGCGTTGCTACACTTCCGGCGAGGCCCTTGATATTTATCGGAAGAATCTACATTGACATTTTAATCGCATCCATTAGCCACGTAACGACAATGTTATAATTCGTTCTCGTGCAGGTCATGATAGAAGCTTCAAAACTTGTTCTTATTAAAGCATTAGGCTAAGAAATGCCAGAGATTTGCATACAATATCCTCTGGGAGCTTTTGCTGGATTGCATAAAACTGATTGCAACTTTACATAACAAAGTAAGCATTAAAATCCTAGACCATGTTCAAGATATTGTCCTAACAGATTGACTTTGAGTGTCACTGCTGATTTTTAGATAAGAAATATTTCTGTTGGTTATCACAAAGATATGAAAAGACTTAAAAATATCAATACCTCGGACATTATAAGCCATGGAATGGGTCCCATTCCTAAAGAAAAGGAAATTGCCAAAGCCTGAAAGAAAAGAAGGGAGAGGCAGAATATAAGAAACCGAAAATGATAGAAGTAGAAAACTGAAACAATGGTATCTCTATACATAACACATACCACAACTCCAACAATTGATAAGATTCCAGTTATGGTATACAAGCTAGAGCCTTCTGATACAAAACCCTGGATGAATAAACATTAAGAAAGTAGAAGAATATTATACTGGAGGGATAACGCGCAAGTTACAATCTTCTATCACAATCTACGCAAGAGCGTTTGTCAACAGTTAATCCACTTACCTTTACAAAAAATGATACTGCAACAATAAGCAAGCTTATTGTCATTCCACAAGAGGATACCTATAACAACAGAAAAAGAAAAGCATTAATCACTTTCATGCAAATTATCAACTGACTAATCAGATTAGTTTTGATTTAACTCACTACAAGCAGAATCCGCCTTCCTGTTCTATCAACCAACCAGGTCGATACTGCAGTGGCCACAACCTAAATAATGTGCATGGTAATTTAGAACAATGACTTTATGAGATCATTTCGTAATTTATGACTTGAAAAGAATTTTTTTTCCAAACTGTACCTGGACAGCACCAAGCCCAAATGTAGCAACATTACTATTTGTTACCCCTGTTTCAGACATATACTCAACTAATTAGAACTACTGTACTCAAATATAAATGAACTTGAAAACTCATTATGAAATATAAATAGTCCAAGGTGAAAGAGTTAATATAGGAAATACTTAAAGCACATTTATAGAAGGACTGTGGATGCATTTTACAGGTTAGACAACAGTATCTGAGGGGCTACTAATTATATCACCTGTAAGGTTCTAAGAAAAGGTGGTTCTGAAACATGTTCAATTATCCATTTAACGGTACTGGTTTTTAAATAGGAAAGATGTGTATGATAATAGGGGACGTTTGGAGCCTTCTAACTTGAATAAATTTACGATTCTAACAGACTTTTTATCACGCCAAAGTTGATTCCAAATGATTAAAGTTTTACAAGAAGAAGAGCTAGCTGAAACTTACCAGCAGCTGAAAAAATGGTACTAGAATAGAAAAAAACACCATTTATCCCACTAAGTTGTTGCAGGACAAGTAAACTTATACCAACCTGCAAAAGTCAATTGACCAAAAATAGAATATTTATGTTTTGCCCATTCCTTTGGGTCCAGAAAGTTCAAGGCAAAGATAGTGTGGTACCATCAAAGGAAACCAGTATCTTTTTCGTTTTAGATCCGCAAACCTGATTGTTGTTCTTCTGCTAGTTGATGCAATGGCCCTCTGCACAATTCATAGTTGCAAGCCACACTATCAAATACTGTCATTCAATAATGTACACGACAAAAGGAAATTTGGATACCAGATTAGAAGTTTCACTTGTAGGACCATTTCAACTCTACTTAATTACCTTAATTTCATTCACTTCAATAGAGATATCGGTATCAAATCCCCTAAGGACTTGCAAAGAAGATTCAAAATCTTCTGTCATACCCATTTTTGCCTACAATTTAGATGGGCAGAAAAAGAGAGAGAGAGTTTAAATAATCAGTCCATCAAAAAATGCTTGACTATGATCAAGGAAAGAATATTCCAGAAAGTTTACCAGCCATCGAGGAGACTCCGGGATGAAAAATAGACCAGGTATCAAAATGGTACATGGTAGAATTCCTTGAAAAATTACCATGTTCAATCATGTCACATGTCGATTGATATTTAGGCAGAATCAAAATTGAAGTGAAAAGAGTTTACTTTTACATTAACAAGGTAGAGTGTGTAAACCCAGTAGATAATTAATGACTAATAAGAAGTGCTTTGTTTTTTTTTTGGGAAGTGTTGACAGAAAGTTCATGTTCCATGATTGGCTCTTTTTCTTTGAAGGAGTGATGTCTACAATCAAAGACAATATTTCAGAGTATTACCCAAAACTGCAAGTATTCTCCATTGAACAAAAATTCCGAGCAGGTAAGCAAGCATGATTCCAATTGTGACAGAAAGCTACATGCCAAGACAAATGTGGTGTTAATTATTTCAGAATGTGAGAAACTCAAGTTTATGTATCTGCGAATAAGAATTCAACTAGCATAGATAAAAATAAGCCCCCTAAATGAAGCCAACCTGATTTACTGACCCTAAGGACCCTCTCAAGTTTTGTGGGGCTATCTCTGCTATATAAACAGGAACCTGCAAAAGATAAAACAGTTGAAAGTTTTAATAAGTTCAAATTTTTGAGTAGTCAACAACCAAATTCAATCTCAAAGATACCGTATACGAGATGATTCCCACACCAAAGCCTTCTAACAACCTTCCCATGTATAAAAATGAAGAATCCTACACAAGAGCAAACCCTTAGAAACAATTAAACATGTTCATATGCTACAAGTCTCAGTGCAGCTAAGTAATGAACTCACTCTGGCAAAAGATATAACGAGCCACCCAATGACATTCGGAATGGCAGCGATCATTAGAGACTGAATTCAACACACAATGATAAATTTTAGTTGACAAAACAACCTGAAGCAGCAAAATATCTAGGAGTAGAAGGACAAATGACGCATAGTACTAAAGAAATCAGTACTATTACCCCTTTTCGTCCAATATACTCTGCAATCTGACCGCTAGCTATAGCCCCAACCATAGCACCCACGTTCGATAACGAGCCAAATAATGAGAACTGACACGTGAAAACTTTGTCAGAACACAAATTGAATAAGCCCAACACCGAATTTAAATTAAAACCCAAGATTCCAACCTCGGAGACCGAAAGTCCAAGATCCTTTGTGATAGCAGCTTGAGTTGGAGAAGAATAACCAGCCTGGAATTAAATAAAAATGGGAAAAAAAGAAGAACATCCAATCATTTCGATAATTTTCAAAACTCTTTTAGCAGGCTTACAGCTAATTGAAAGACAACAACCAGCTGCAGCTTCAGTTTACGATTGCTTCTAACGGAGAAGTGAAATTGAGCAGGAAAAAGAAAACAAAAACCCATGTCATTTTCGTGGCCCAAAATAAAAAAATATGGGAGGATTGACATAGTTCCTCACAGTGAACCCGAATTGAATAGGACCCAAAGCCACAATCAGTACACAAGCCACTACAGAAATAGAACTATCCCGAATGGCCTGAGACGACCCCATCATACTCGACTGCCTGGACCCCATACGGTACCAACTACCGGTGTGAAGAAATGGCTTTCGGAGGTCGGCTCTCCCATCATCATCTTCCCTGAAACTCATAGTTCCTTCTCTAGATTTCAGATCCTTCTTTAGTTTTGCACGCAAGTGTCGATGAAATGCCTCAGAGAGCAAGCATTTCGCTCTATAACAGAGAAGAGAAGAAAGAATAAGAATTGGGACTTAGGTGAGGAGAGGGAAAAGAGAGCGAGGGAGAACGTTCGCAATAGTGAGTAATAATAAGATGACGATGATGACGAGGTGATGACATGAGCAGTTCGACTTTTGTCTCTTACATTTTTTGTTTCCTTATGATGTCTGATTATTAGTTATTATTTATTACAACCAAGCCAATGACAGTAATTGGGACTGAAAAGAACATGGTCCGTATCCGTGCCAAGCTGTAATAAATCAGCACTCGACTCGAGTCCCATTTTTCCAATTATTTGGGCTTTTAACGTGACCAAAACCGGTTTACGGTTTCTGGCGAACAGCTCATGTATTCGCCGAACAGCAAAAATTGGAATTGGACTGTTGTTCATCAACATATGTATCGAGAGAGTAACAGATGTGCGGATTGGCTAGCTCATTATGTCAGTCATTTAGCTATCGGAGTAACTTTTTTTCCTACCTCACCCGTTGGGTGCCACCTCATCCTTTTAGATGATTTGTCGGGAATTTGTTTCCCTAGACTTATTGTGTAATTTTTGCTTGTCTTCCCATTAAAAAAAAAAAAAAACGGGTTTATGGTCCCCCCCTAATAATGGTGATAGGCATGGTTAACCACTGTCGTAACAGATCTTATTACGTGTGAGATTGTTCATAAAAAGGATTAAAAATGAAATAAATGTACAATATCTAATTTTGGTTTCATTAGATGTTCCGAAACAATTTTTGAGGCCAAAACAAACTCTAATCTCTTGAAACTTTCGCGAAAGTCAATCACCAATACTCAGTTAACGTCTTTCTTCAGTTTTCTTAAGACGTAAGCGCTTTTAATGGGTCAGAGGATCTGTATGCTTACGAATTACATAAGCAACTGAAGGAGACCTTAACCTTTATATATAGCTTCTATATCGTGCTTCCCCATCACAAGCTCAATATGGGTCTGGTCTATACTAATCGGGATTTATTTTCCTCCCAAACTTCGACCCATTATTTTAGATCGTTTATTGAGTCACTTTATTATCTTTCTTTGACCAAATTACGTAATTTAACTGATAAATTATTCAAAAATCAAAAATAGTTGTCTAATAATGTAAAAAAGGACAAAATTGTCCAACATTCTCCCCCGTAGCCTAGCTCAAGCTCGGCTTGACATTTTTTGGTGAATGTCAAATCAATTACTAATTGTATTTTAAAATACGAAATAAGTCTATTAATCGAAAAGATCCTATTCGGGCTAAAAAAGAAAATAACTTGTCAATCAATAGGAGCCTACTATAACTCAAATAAAAATAAGCCTTTTAATTGATAAGAGCTTATTGACGGAGAGAACCTCTTGCTTTATAAAAACAGAAGGAACCTATTGAAAAACTAAAAGAGACTCTTGAAAACACAAACTTATAACGCGAAAATTTAAAACTTATAACACGGCCTGGCTCAAGCCCGGCTTGACAATTTTTGGTAAATACCAAATCAATTAAAAATAACTAAATTATTCAGATTATGAATGGAGCGCAACGGAGTAATGTCGTTTTCTTAAGGAATGGTAGTTTATCTCTTTTAAATAATTAAGTAAAAAATAAGGAGATTTAAAATTTATGTTAAAACGTAATATTAAAAATATCAAAAATAAATTGATTTGAAATTCAATAAAACAGACTTCTAGATAAAGAAATTTATTTCTACCTTGATTCATTCAATTAATTAGTGATGCAAAAGCAATTCATCACATTCATGAATAAATTGGCTCTAATTATTAAGAACAGATCTATAATAACCAATCTTTCTTTATCTTGTATGATAATCACAAATAAATTGAATAATTACTCCCTAATCAAAAAACAACATCAGAGGCAGCTCGTAGGATTTAACATTTCAATAGCCTTAAAATCTAGAAAGATCAAACCTAACCAACAAACTCAACAAATGGTTTATTGCAATCAGATTAATTAATTTCACTATATAGATTAAACTTTTTAACGAAGAAATAAACACATTCATGAATAAATTGGTCCTGGTTATTAAGAACAAATTTATAATAACCAATCTTTCCTTACTTTGTATGGTAATCACGAATATATCGAATAATCACTCCCTAATCAAAAAACAACTTCAGAGGCAGCTCTTAGGATTTTGCATTTCGACAGCTTTAAAATCTAGAACGACCAAACCTAACTAACAAACTCAACAAATGGTTTATTGCAATCAAATTAATTAATTCCACTATATAGATTAAACTTCTTAACAAAGAAATAAAATTATGTTGATTGCCACTTATTTAAAATCAATAAACAATTACGGATTCGTCGCATTAATTACTTGTAAATTAATTTAGATTATTAAATATATGCATCTATTCAACAAAACTCAAAACTATCATAAAATTACTGAATTCAAGAAATAATTAAATATCTATACACGACTGAATTCAACAAAACCTATTCAATTTCATAATTAATATAGAATCAAGGTTTTAATATAATCCTTTAACTAAAATAAATAAATTAGTTATCATTGAAAAAAAAGAACACGCGAATATTATTGGCAAGTAATTATCTTACTGAAGAAAAATAACCTCCAAAACACTACGCACGTCTTCTATCTCTTGACAGCAGAAGGTGGAACCAGCACAGACGTCTCCAATATCTGCTCCCCACTGTAGACTGTTGCCAAAACCCCAGAAGACGTCATTGTTTTTTCCAAAAAAACGCCAGCAGCCACCGCGTCGCTTTTTTTCTTCAAAACCCTTGTTGCTGTTTCTCACTACGCCTGCATTTTGCTGGCCAAACAACGACTTTTCTGCTTTGTCAAACGTCCTCCGGCTACTGCGTGTCGGTCCCATCTGCGCTGGTTACATCTTCTGCTGCTACGTCGTTTCTCATCTGTTGCGTAAGCTGCATTTCATCTTGGCTGTGCTGCGTTTTGGTCTCCTAGCTTATCCGTGCGCTGCGTTTTTGGTCTCCCAGTAGCTGGCTTTATGCATTGCTGTATTGCTTTTAATCCCTGCCGCATATTTTTGCTACTTTTTTTTATCAAAATAGTTCCATATTTTCTAACTTCTAAAAATAATGTAAAAATATCATAATCAGGACAACATTTATGCAATGTACTCTAAAAATATCCCAAATTAATATATAAATTAATAACCTATTAATCTTCTACTAAGACCGGGCTAATTGAGTCCAATACAATGGGGTTGGGGACAGTTTGATTAGAGCTTGAGTTCGAATCGACCGATCCTGACTTGATTTTTTATTTTTTATTTAATTAAAATTAGAGAACATTCAGGTAGCCCAGGCTTGACCCGACCCGATGCCCAAATAGGCTAAACCAGAGCAGGCTCAATCATTCAATTGGTGGGACAAAATCTTGTATTTGATTTATGACTTTAATTTATTTAAAATTTTGAAAAAAAAAGCACTAAATTTTTAAAAATGCTAATTATGTCAAGTTTGGTAGTGACAATATATCTGGTTTAAATATTTTTATATAATTTCAAACATATCAAAACCTCAATCAAATTTAAATTTTTATATTTCAAATTTTTTATTTTTTATTAGTTTACGAGTTAGGTTTCAACAGAATTTCAGATGAATCAAGTTGAGTATCTTAAGTTTTAAGTTTAAGATTATTCTAAATTTAGGCTTAAATTTAATCTAAAATATAGTTAATTTAATTTTTTAATTCATTAATTTTTCGTCAAATCAAACTCGGGATAAGATATTAATCGTAATTCGATATATCATTTAGTTTTGATTTATTAATTCGTCAAATGGTTTATTTGAAATTTGTAATTTTGAGATTATCACGTATAATAGAAAATTAATTTAATATGTATTTAAATAATTAATATTAGAAATTTTATTGTTATAAAAAACATAATTCATTCTCTCTTACAAATCTCGTAATTGAAATTATATTATTTGTAATTCCGCCCTTCACATTTTTTAACACTTTAAATTTGACTTAAAAAAATCTACATAAAGCAAGCAAAAAGTAAAAATAGTATAGTAATCTTGGCAAGAAATTAACCCATGTTCCACTTTAAAATTAGACTATGATAATAAACAAATTACATTAGATGTTAGCTGATTTTATCAGCAGTTAGTTGGCAGCGGATTATATTAGTTGATTTTACTAGCGAATAGCATCAACTGTTAATTTAAAGATATTTGGTAAAATTAGTTGTTTATGTATAAAATGACTTATGAGAACACGACATAACAAAATTGTAACGATATGAGTATTATATCTTAGTATTTCTTTAAATATTATCATAAGAATTTAGATTTTGGATATTTAATTTAACAAAAATTAGGTTTATAACTTTAATAAAAAATTAATATTTAATAAAAGATGATAGCTTGAGTAATTAGTAATAACTTTTAAGCACAGCTATCTTTTCTTCTATTATGTTGAAGCAAAACGTTCCTCATAAGAATATTTTCAAAAACAACGGATTGAGTTTGGCCCGTCAACCCAATCAGATAATTATCAAACATGATTATCAACGATTTGATAATCATGTTTAAAACTAATTGTCAATTATATTAGTATCGGTAATAATTTAAATGTACATAAAATTTAAATTTAAGTTAATTTAAAATGTGAACTGAACAAAAATAGTTAAAGAGTGCACACCAGAAATGGTAAGTACATCTACTTGTCAACCTGGTTGGTTAGACTGAAAGATGTGTTAGCTGTAACCTATGTCACAATTTGCCAAATCAGGAATTGAAGACAATGACAACTGACAAAGTATACTTCACCTAAAAATTAAATTCCAATTAGCTGTATAAGTGTGAAGGGAAAGCTATTAATTGCCTAAAGTAGCCGCCAAATTTAATTTGTCCACTTGAAAGTATTGAGAAGTTTCTTAGGAATGGTCACAAAGAGCTTCTTTCCTTCAAAAAAAAAAACAATAAATCAAGGATTTTCAAATTTTGAAATTCTTTAAAAAAATTAAAAATTAAAAATGTCTGATTTTTTGTATTTAAAATTAATATCCTTAGTCAAGTTGAATTTATTTTTAATATTTAAATATTACTTAAAATAAGGAGTAATAATTTATTAAATATATCTTTTTATAATAGCATTAAATATCGTTGAAATAACATAATTATCATGTTCACGTTTAATTTTAAGTGCTTTATATATATTAAAAAAAGAGTCTTTCAGTCACGTTACCGAGGGCCTCATTTCAAAAAAATACGACGTCTGGGAGCTTTTATCGGGACTAACTAGTTTAGTTAATTTTAGACCTATTTTATATAAATTTAAAATTTTCAAACTTTATAATAATATAACTTTTTTTAGGAGGACCCAAGCCGAGTGATTGAGTCTCAGAGTTTGATTTTTTTTAAAAATGGAGCTTTCCAAACTCGAGCCTAACTCAACTTGAGCTCTAATAATTATAAAAAAATGACGTTATCTTCATTTTCTATTTTCAATTTAAAAAACTAAAAAAAACAGATAGGGTCGGGATGAGTTGAACTTCAGGTTGCCTCGAGCTCATACCCTAGCAAAAGCTATCGGTCCTGTTCCATTGTCAACCTAAAATTTTTCAATTTTTTTAAGATTTTAAAAATAATATATTTAATTATTGTATAAAAATTAAAATTAAAATTAAAATTAAAATTATACATATTGAATAATAATTCAATATAATTAAATTATGTGGCCAAGTGATATATGCATATACATATATATATTATGAAGTATAATATTAAAAAAATACAATTTTAAAATATATTTTTTATTCATAATATTTAAAGTAGTTAATTAATTTTGTAGGAAATTATGATTTATCTTCCAACAATGAATTGAAATGGGCCCTCGTTTAGTTGTTCAAGATGGGCCTTGTAATCACCCAAATTAGTTTAGTGGGCTTAGTTTGACAGCCCAAGACAAGATAAGGAAAGAGGAAAAGTTCACGCGCGTACTAGGAGCGTAGAGACGACCGGAACTGGATGTCGTCCACTTACTTCCCTTGTCCGAGGATAAAGTAAGAAAAGGTTTGAAACTGTGTAAGGAAACAGACAGTAGTTGTCTGTCTCTTGAAACTACGTCTAATCCTAACTTCCGACACTCCACACACACACGCTCTCTTTTCACTGTCATGCCGTTAATTTGACCACAAACCGCCGTTCAATCCCCGCCGCCGTCACCACTAGATCTCTCTATCTCTTTGTTTATTTTCTTCTTTTTGCTATATTAAGTTTGGTCAACTAGAACTAGGTTTCGGTGATCGCACATGGGCGAGCAGTCCCAACACAAACCGCAACCACACGTCCATGTACAAACAGAGTCCCACTCTTTGCCACGGCCCCTTCATGACTCCGCCGCTGAATTGGCCACTGTCCCGCCACAAACAGCCGGTCCTCCGGCGAAAATCCCCTCTCGTCCGCGTAAAATCCGCAAGCTTTCACCGGAAGATGCCTCTACAGCCACTGCCACCGCCAGCGCTGTTTCCAACCAGACTTCGATCACTGCCATCGAGACCGCCAAACCGACGAGGTCAAACAAAACCAGAAACGTCCAGCAACGAGCAATCGTGGTCGCGGCGCCACGTGTGGTGGCGAGATCGCTCTCGTGCGAGGGTGAGGTGGAGAGCGCGATTCGGCATCTACGTGAATCGGATCCACTTTTGGGGTCACTGATGGACGTCCATCCACCACCAAGCTTTGAGAGTTTTGACACACCCTTTTTAGCCCTAACTCGAAGCATTCTCTATCAGCAACTAGCGTTGAAAGCGGGAAGATCCATCTACGCTCGATTCATCGCTCTTTGTGGTGGAGAATCCGGAGTGCTTCCAGAGACGGTCTTGGCTTTGACTCCACAACAGCTTAGACAAGTTGGGGTTTCTGGTCGTAAAGCGAGTTATCTTCATGATCTTGCTAGAAAGTACCAGAATGGGATACTATCCGATTCCGCAATTCTTAGTATGGATGATAAGTCGCTCTTTACTATGCTTACTATGGTTAATGGGATCGGTTTGTGGTCTGTGCATATGTTTATGATTTTCTCGCTGCATAGGCCTGATGTTTTGCCAATTAATGATCTTGGTGTGAGAAAAGGCGTCCAATTGCTTTACAATTTAGAAGAACTGCCACGGCCGTCACAGATGGATCAATTGTGTGAGAAATGGAGACCTTACCGTTCTGTGGCATCTTGGTATCTATGGAGGTTTGTGGAGGCAAAAGGGTCACCTTCGAGTGCGGTGGCAGTGGCTACTGCTGCTGGCTTGACCCAGCAGCAGCAGCAGGAAGAACAGGAACAGCCGCAGATTCTTGATCCAATTAATGGCATACTCAATCTTGGGTATGTACAATACCTGCCAATTTGATATCAATATACATTGTTTAGATGACAATTCGCTTTTAATAGTGCATTGTTGATATAATTTGGTTGAGTTTCGTTACAGTTCTTGTACTTGAAATGTTGTGTTTGTTGTTAGTGATATGCAGGGCTTCTTTTAGTTGTTATAGATACTGATTACTTTTATGTCTCATAGTTGCATTTTTGAAGGTTATCCAAGTTAATAGTTTATTTTGTGAATTGAGTCTCTTGTTTGAGTTGTATTCGGGATTTTCCAAAGATTGCATCTCAATAAATAATTGGTTGTGAATTGATGCAAGTCCATGACTAATGAGCTTGGAAGTTTTTCTTGTTATAAAGTAACTTCTCATTGCTATTCCTCGTCTTTGCTTCCCGTTGAAGAAGTTATTTTTGTTGACAGTTGAGACATCTTGAAAGGATTAATGAAATAAAAACATGCAAGAAGCTAATATTTATAATTGTGTTCCCCAACAGTTTGGCTAGGGTTGATGTTTTGTCTACCAACTCACAGAGAATTATAGATCCTCCCATAAAGCTAATCCGATTTCCCATATCGCTTGATCATGATTCATGAACTACAACAGTATATAAACATGGACAGCAATTCACTCTTTACTTGGTTTACGAGTGTAACTGCAGTTAATGATCAAACAACATTTACAAGTGTCCTGCTTTTTCAAGAATTTTACTTCGTACTTTAACAATGCTTGTAGAACTTAAGGCTAACAGAACGAGCTTCGGAACATGTGGACTCCTATTATTAGTTAGTATCCGCAGTTATATCCCACACTTGGTGAAAAAAGTATGCTAAAGTTTCTTTCATGATATAGTATTGTCCCAATCACACATTCTTTTTTCTTATTTCCTTTTTCATCTGTTACTCTACATTTTTATCATATGGAACAGTGATTCTTCATTATATCTAAACTGGAGAATGGTTGTTGAAGTGTATAACTATGAATAGGTAAAAATTCGACTCGAAGATTCAGAGATTTGTTTATGTTGTTCCTCCTCATTTCCTATTGTAAGAGGACGATTCTTTGTTGTCATGAGTAATGGGTTTTCCGAACCTAGCCGTTGATAATAGATTTCATTTTTCTTCGCATATGATGGTTTTGTGTAACATCAATGCATCTTTCTTCTACCATGCTACCTGACATAGGGCCTGCGCTTGGGGACAGTGATGCCATGGATGATGGATTTGGCGCTAACCTCTTTCCAGTTTGAGTGGTTAGTTAGCAGTATAAGAAGGTAAATTGGTCATCCTGGAAAGCTTGTACATTCAAGGTTTTGATAGAGGTATGTATAGACTTTTTGTAATTTGTGTAACCACAATGCTCGGAAAATTGAGCGGGTTACGGAGACGGTAACGGTAACGATAATGTTATCACGACCGTGACCTTGTTACAGAGGTGGAGCTTCTAACTAGGATCAATCCGACCTTCCTTGTGTTAAAAAAGTTCTGTGGCCGTTGTCACAAGACTAAAGTTTGTTGTCCTCTCCTGAATTTGAAGAGCTTTAGCCTCTCTGTAATGGAATCTAGTAATGTCAATGAATTTTGATTTGGACTGACTTGGCCTTGTTTCCAAATTAAGAGCACTCTTGTTTGCTAAAATATGTATTTTATGTTTTTTTCGTCGTCGTCATCATCATCACACCCAGTCTGAAGTTTCGCAGTGAGGCGGGGTCTGAGGAGGTCTGATAGTACGCAACATTACCTCTACATAATAGAGAAGTTGTTTCTCGGTAGACTCACATGCAAATAAGACAAAATACGAATGATGCAAGTTACACAAGGAAAAGATAGGAACTAGCACGGTAAAAAATTAAATAGATAAAAAATAAACTAAATACATAAATAACTAAAAATATCCTAAAATAAATAAATAAATAAATACAATAATAATAATAGTAGTAATAATAATAGTAAAAAAAATAAAAATTAGTAAACTAAGAAAACTAGAACTATTTTAAAGGCTTAGGGCTTTTGCAAATTCCCGGTAAACAAGAGAGAAGACTCAAGCCTAACTATTATCTTACAACAGAGGGGATTTTATAACAGTAGATTTGATAAGACAAGGAGCTTGGAAGACAGGAAAAGTTATTTATGTAATTTTTTATATTTTTAAATAATTATTTATTATTAAATTATTTATTAAATAAAAATAATCTATAAAATTAACAAAAGATGTAATGATGATAAATAATTAAATTGGATAAATTAGTATATGAATTCATAATTTTGACATGTTTAAATTTAATTTTAACTTATTTAAAATATTGAAAAGCGACTTTAAATAAACAAAAAATTTAATAGAATTAACTCTGATCAATTAAATGTCACTTTAAAATTAACGTGATATAATTTTTTATCTTTTAAAATAAAAAATAAGTTCCACTGTTTTATGACAAGTGAGGTTTGCTGGCCGTAATATGTAACAATGGGTTCCAATATTACGTAACTACATGACCTATTTTCTAATTAATTTTAAAAAGTTAATTATATATTAGTGAAACTCATTTTTATTAAAAAAAATTTAAAAATGTTACCACAGTATTTTTTTTACCCACAATAGTTTTTTTAAAGAAAAATAGGTATTTAGTTGTAAAATAAAAAAGTAATTTTTTAATAAATATTACTTTTTTGGCTGTCAAAATATAACTTTTTAAGAAGTTCAAATTTGGAGCTTTTCAAAAAACCTCTCAAATAATTTTTTCGGTAGATTTTTCAGATCAATTAATGAGTCTATTTTTAGTCCATTTTGGCCCTTATATTTTACACATAATTCTTACAATACCCACAAATCTACCTTCACGTTTATCTTGCAAACCTATTATTTGACTTTTTTTATATTTTTTAATATTTATTTTTGATATTAGTTTTACCTATGTTATAATGCATATAAAGAATTGATTAGATATTTTTTCATTTATGCTTCATATGATTTAAAATTATATAATAATTAATATATTGTAATTTGTATATTGTTTAATATACTTTAAATAATATTTATATGCATAAATAATATTTATTATAAAATAAAATATAGTTAAAATTAAAAGCGCATTTTATTTTTATGCTGTCAAACAACCTATTGTATGAAGCTCTTTCAAAAAAATTCTTTTTTAAATGACAACTAAACAATTGACTGATTTTTTTTAAAAAGTTCTCATAAGAAAAGATCTACAGACAAAATCTTTACTGGTATAAGCTCAATCAAACAGAGGCTTAGTTTTGTTAACATCAATTAATTAATCTGACGTGTATTAAATAACGTAATTTTGTTAAGATTTTTGAAACATGCGATAAGTTACGTCAATAAATTTAATGATGGTACTAACGTTAAGTTAGAGTTGAAAAAAATTGAAAACTTAATTATTTAATTATTACTTTTTAAAGTTCGAGTTATAATTACAAAATTGAAGTTTTTTAATTAATCCTGTTAATTGTTTTGTCCATGTAAAGTCTCGAGGATGATCCAATCAATTTCCAGCTTCGGTTTAACAGGACAAGCAGACGGAATTTTGTGGAATTTAGAGCAATCTGGACAGTCCTCGACAAGATCAGCTAAGCTAGTTTACACAATAGAGCACCCCAAGTTCCTTGGAATCGAGCAGTATGGTACAAGAACCACAACCCCGGACATGCCCACACTCTTTAGCACGCATTCAAACTACGGCTAGGCTAGCTACCATGGACAAGATTGACAAGTTTCTGCAAATCCCAGATAGGTGACCATCTTTTCTTCTCTTGTTCGATCGTATACATCCAACTCTCCACAGGACCTTTGCAAGATTGTTTTCAACAGAATCATAATGCACCTTCAGTTATACAAAGATAAGCACAAATTCAGTGTTAGGATCTTTGTCTCATGGACTGGAAAGTCTCCTGAAATGATTTGATGGCAATCTGAGCTTACCAATTATTTTCCTGTCTGATGCAAGTGATCAATCCATGCCTTGTAATAGCTTTCCTAAGAGTGTTTGATTTGGTTTTATTTTCAAGCTGAACTTTGCTGGCCTTTGTGTTATTCATTTAATGAATTACCTTTTATTTTAAAAAAAATATTCTGGAATTAGTGTGACCATTGGAAGAGAATCATCATCACATGCCTAACAATTTGGGATTTGAAAAAGAGGTGATGTCAGGTCAGATCAGGTGAGGTGAGGTGATGAGAAGTAAACAGGAAAAAGGTGGAACTGGAAGAAGAAGGCATGCAGGTAGGCTTTTTTGTCTGGTAATCTGAAAATGGAACATCGACAGTGAAATTAGATCGGAGAAGTGAGAAAAAGGAGAGGAATGAGAGGGAGGAACAAAGCCATCGAGTGCATCTCAGGAAAAACAGGGTTTGGGGGCAAGCGTGGTGTTGCATTGCAGTAGAGGAAGTCCCCACCTTTGCAAAAAGTAAAAAAGAGTGGAAGAGACATACATGGTCATGCTGTTCTTTTTAAAAAATAGAGAATTAAAAAAATCTGAAAATTTATAAATGATAATGAGAATTTTTAAAAGTTATTAGAAACCATAATTTTAAATCAAATTTGAGGTTAAGGTATGTTGAATTTAGTTGGTCTATATAATATTAGGATGAGATCCTATGTGCTATTTACTCATATGCTAAAATATCTCATCTTCTGTGAACTCAATTTCATAAACTACACAAACAAAGTGGAATGTCCTATCTAGATAATCATATTTGTTTCGGTAAATATGCTTTGCATGCCGTTGAACCTGCTTGGATTACGTCTAGACAAATAGAGGCGGGATGTCGAACAATTACAAGCAATACGTGTTGCGGCAAAAAATATGAGTACCTATATTTTCTAATGGACTAATAGATGAATGAGATCTTCTGAGAGTCAGTAAACATCCGAGTAAATGCGCACGAGGTCTCAAACCTACAATAGTTTGTTTGGTCCATTAAAGGGGAAAAGTCAAGTGGATTAAAAGATAATGTAACACGTATGAAAGACCTTATTACGTGCCCGGATCACTCATGAAAGGCTAAAAATGTACAAAATGTGGAATACCTGATTTTGGTTATATTCAGAGTTTCGAAGCAATTTTCGGTGCCAAAACGAGCTCCGATCTTCCTGGGAAAGTTGAAGGAGTTGATCACCGATACTCGGTTAACGCTTTTCTTTAGTTTCCTTAAGACATAAGCACTCCTAACGGGTCAGAGGATCCATATGCTTATGAATTACATAAGTAACCGAATGAGACCTTAACATTTATATAGCTTCCATATCGAACTTCCCCATCACAAGCCTGATATGGGTCCGGTCCACACTAATTGAGATTCATTTTTCTCCCGAACTTCGACTCATTATTCTAGATCATTTATTGGGCCACTTTATTACCTTTGTTAGGATCGAATTACGTAGCTTAACCGATAAGTTATTTAAAAATCGAAAATACAATAGTTGTCCAATTAATAGAAAAGGACAAAAATGTCCTACATTCTTTCCCTTAGACAAGCATTAATTGCAGTTATGACTCAAGTTTTGAAATAGTTTAAAAATCGGTTATGTCATGCTACTATATTGGTACAAATTTTTAAAAAATTAAAACATTCGATCTAAAGGTAATGAAATTCTAACATTCCATCTTGCAAGGCTTTCGATACCGAAAAATATCAAACACATGTGTCATGTGTGACACAGGTTCAATATAATCACAAATATCTAATACCTCACTAACATAAATGGGAAAAGTAAGTGTGGCAAACTAAGATGATACATGTATTATCTAAAATGTATCATCTTTGTTTGTAGGTCTCGATTTCTCCAACTTTATGCTAAACTGCATGTACTAAACTGTAGCAAAGAAATCATGTTTTCTCTCACTGAATGCTAAAGAGCATTAGAGAAAACCTTTATGTTCTCCAACTGAATGCTAAACTGCATCAGAGAACCTTTATGGGATTAAAAACTTATATCCCCCTATGTCATGTTAAATTTATAGATATCCATACTAAATTGTACGTGTCAAAATGACATAGGTTCAAGGTCAATCTTTATATATGCCCTATGACCTTTAAATGCTTAAAATCGACACAAACCTTAAGACTTTCATATGTATTATGACCATACACAGGAACAGTTATTACTGAAGATAAAAAGATGATCATCTATATTAATAAATAATCATAATATCATAATACATCAAAATGTACAAAATTTTAAGGAGCAAATACAATGATCCCTAACTACTGCTTTAAGGACTTTAACACGACCATACTAAATATATGTCTAACAAACACTAGTGGACGAAGTCCTGTAGTCAAAGGATCAGCTAACATCTCCTCAGTTCTGATGTGCTTCATTTCAACGTCACCTTTATAAATCAACTCCTTTATAGTCATGTACTTGACCTCCAAATGCTTAGGCCCTGTGATATTCTTGTTGTTGTTATTGAACAACACTACAACAAGATTATTACAATACAACCGAATGGGGCTTGTGATGCCCTAATACCCCCTGGGAGGATATGAGAATGCCACATCGGACTCACAAACAGAAACAAAGAACAGACTGATGCGGAAGCATTGCAACATATACTCAACATTCATTACATGTATTTTCAGAAACTGAAGCAAACATACATTACAAATCATTCCAAACTTGTTCAAAACATACATACATTATATCACATGAACATAATACAAATTTGTTCCAAAAGCTGAAACCAGTTTGAAACATAATTATTACAAAAACTTACAACAACTAAAGTCATACACTCGATATACAAGCCAAGATAAACTCAAAATACATTTCTATCAAAACAAGACTCAGACTCCATTGGCCATTGCGGTTGATTGGTCCCAATCTTTACAATCCTCGCTCTGAACCTACACGGGGCAAATCACCGTGCTAAGCATATAGTTTAGTGAGTAATAACTAATCTATATATAAAATGATAACTCATCATACTAAAACATGTAATAGCATAAAAATGCATTAACAGATTTAGTCAAACAATAAATCAGACATAATGCATTTCAAAACAAATTTTATAATTAACAAAGCTGAATATCCAAAGAGGGTATAAACCCTTCAAAATCAGAACACAATTTTGTTGATCTCAGAAACAAACATATATCAGAACACAAAATCAGATGACTGCTAAGCCATTTACAGAAGCAAGTAACGAGACTTATATAGGAGAGACCAAAGTCTCGACAATAAAGTGTCACAGGAGAGACCGAAGTCTCGACATCGAAGTGTCACAGGAGAGACTGAAGTCTCAACACCGAAGTGTCATAGGAGCAGCTGCAGAGCTTCTAGGTATGCCTATTTACCCACAACTAGGACTCAATAGTTTTAAAACAAAACAAAGTCATTTTAGATATTTCATGTGCAAAGCAAGTAGTCAACCATATTCACAAGCAAGTAGCACTTCCAATGATATAAACATGCATCAAATGCCTTGGACAATCATTGTCTGGAATTTAGAACACAATCAGCATAAATCAAATTCAACAAGCAGAATAGAGTAAGGTGTGACATCTAAGATTACTCACAAAAGCTCCCTTATTGCTTATTGCCTCGAAGTCCCGGCAATATCTAGAAGTGGTCGCTCTATGCGTTCCTCTATAACATTTAACACATATACAAATCACTATTGTGCATGATTA
>JAOQMQ010000002.1:1387001-1401294 GCA_027563845.1 Erythroxylum subrotundum | reverse complement strand
AAAAATTCGAGCATCATGTGCTGTGCCTTCCCAACCAGCCCAAGCAAAAGTAAAGCACATATCAAAATCACATACAATCATTACATTTTGCGCAGGAATGTCTTTTCTCTCAATATATTTTATTTGATTGGACCTTGGAACTACAATTGGTATATGTATTCCATCAACTGCTCCAATGCAGTCTTTAAAATAAGGTCAATACTTTCTATCATCTTTAATTTTGTTTGGAATTTCTCTAAAAGTTGGATCTTTTGGTTTTTTGAAATCAATCGACATACATGAAACGACCTCTAATACTATTTCAAACCATCTAGAAATTGTTTCACCAGAATGTTGAAATCTTTCTTGAACCATTCTATTGCAAAGTCCATGACCTAAAGTGATAAAAAAATATAGTTACAGCCTCTTCTGTTGTTATTTTTGTACCTTTATTTAATCTGTATGACTCATTCAACAATTTACATAATTTGATAAAAACCCTTTTCCATTCTAAATTGTTGTTGACATCTATCTCTATAGCCATTAAGCATTTCCATTACAAACATCCATCCAGTGTGAGGGGATGTTCTACATGCATGGTTTTTTAATATAATATTTAATATAATAGTCTATGGTTAGTGCTGTTCCAGTTTGAACCATATGCAAAATTTCTTCTCCAATCTCTTCATTATATTCATGATCATTTTCAGAATCATTATCAAAAGATGATATCTGTATCAAAATATATAAATAAATAAATAATAAGCTTATTGTATAACAAGGTAATATAGCAATAATGATAACACAATAATAATAAAGTACAATTTAATTCATCATTACAACAAAATTAACCAAATAGAAATCTAATACAACACATTACAAGTAGCAAATTCCAATACAACACATTACAAGTAATCCAATATTAGTAACCAAATACATGCCTAATTCATTACAAAAATCACAATCATTTCATTTTCTTAAGCCATTTGATTTGAAGATCAATATCCTTAAGCGTAACAAACATCTCTCTATTTTCCTTCTTCAAAAATAATTTGGTAGCTAACATAAACAGTTCACCTCCCCTTTCTATTTCATTTATACTTCATAACATGTCCATCACCTCAAAAATGCTACAACCAGGTTCATCTCTTTTAATAGAGGTTACTGAAGTTCTTTTCTCTACTACATCACATATACGGTCCAAAGGTCTACATAACCTTTATGTTGCCCCTGTTTTAGTATCATGTTTCTTTATTTTTTTCCCCTTTCCTTGTGTAGAAGTTCCTAGAGTTGGAGTTGATGAACCAATCTCATTATTAATATTTTCAATTTCTTGATTGACAGTAAAGTCTTCAAAAAAGTTATCATCAAGATCGGTATCAACTATGCTTTCTCTAGATGGCACACAAGTATCATTTGGTACAAAACCTGAAGAAGGTGCCCAAGCTCCTTCCCCTTTAGCTGCAACATATTTAAATAAAATATTCAGCTGTTCAATATGTTTCAAACCCTTAGTTCGGAATTTGGCATCCTCGGTGTTTTCCTACAATAATATTGTTTAAGTTATTAAACTATCAAGTAACATTAGAACATTATAAATCTAAAACTTAAATGCTTACCTTCAATTTCTTTTCTCACTATTCGTCACTTGCATCAATAGTTTGATTAGTGGGATCTCATCCTAATCCAGTTTCCTTACCTATTAAATTTGTCCAAAGCTGTCAATCCTTTTTTAATCCATCCCATTTATTCTTAAATTATTTGTATTCATAATTATTCTTAGTTTCTTGCTCAAACTTTGAAACTATATTTCCATTGAGCATTTCCATTACAACCATCCATCCAGTGTGAGGGGATGTTCTACATGATTTTTTAATATAATATTTAATATAATAGTCTATGGTTAGTGCTATTCCAGTTTGAACCCTACGTAAAATTTCTTCTCCAATCTCTTCATTATATTCATGGTCATTGTCAGAATCATTATCAGAAGATGATATCTGTATCAATATATATATATAAATAAATAATAAGCTTATTGTATAACAAGGTAATATAGCAATAATGATAACACAATAATAATAAAGTACAATTTAATTCATCATTACAACAAAATTAACCAAATAGAAATCTAATACAACACATTACAAGTAGCAAATTCCAATACAACATATTACAAGTAGTCCAATATTAGTAACCAAATACATGCCTAATTCATTACAAATATCGCAATCATTTCATTTTCTTAAGCCATTCGATTTGAAGATCAATATCCTTAAACGTAACAAATATCTCTCTATTTTCTTTCTTCAAAAATAATTTGGTAGCTAACATAACCATTTCACCTCCCTTTCTATTTCATTTATACCTCGTAACATGTCCATCACCTAAAAAATGCTACAACCAGGTTCATCTCTTTTAATAGAGGTTACTGAAGTTCTTTTCTCTACTACATCACATATACGGTCCAAAGGTCTACATAACCTTTATGTTGCCCCTGTTTTAGTATCATGTTTCTTTATTTTTTTCCCCTTTCCTTGTGTAGAAGTTCCTAGAGTTGGAGTTGATGAACCAATCTCATTATTAATATTTTCAATTTGTTGATTGACAGTAAAGTCTTCAAAAAAGTTATCATCAAGATCGGTATCAACTAGGCTTTCTCTAGACGGCACACAAGTATCATTTGGTACAAAAACTAAAGAAGGTGCCCAAGCTCCTTCTCCTTTAGCTGTAACATCTTTAACTAAAATATTCAGCTGTTCAATATGTTTCAAACCTTTAGTTCGGAATTTGGCATCCTCGGGATTTTCCTACAATAATATTGTTTAAGTTATTAAACTATCAAGTAACATTAGAACATTATTAATCTAAAGCTTAAATACTTACCTTCAATTTCTTCTCCCACAATTTGTCACTTGCATCAATAGTTTGATTAGTGGGATCTCATCCTAGTCCAGTTTCCTTACCTACTAAATTTGTTCAAAGCTGTCAATCCTTTTTTAATCCATCCCATTTATTCTTAAATTATTTGTATTCATAATTCTTCTTAGTTTGTTGCTCAAACTTTGAAACTATATTTTTCCATCCAATCTGATTAAAGTGACCATTTAGTCGATTTCCAGCTAAAGTCTCTTCCACAAAAATTTTAATTACAATTTCAAGAGTTCTATCATTCTACTCCATTTTAACCCTTTTTTTTTTCAATTTATCCCCACCTTGAATATCTTGACTTGGATTTGACATTTTCTATCAACAACACATGATCTAGAAAACAAAATCCCCACTGCATATAACAATTAATTTAGCGAGTATAAGAAAATATAAAAGCATAATCAGAATGACATAGACAAAAGCATAATAAGCATTAAATCTTTTGTGAACTCAGTATTAAAAGCATAACAAGAATGACATAGACAAAAGCATAATAAGCATAACAGTTTGAACTCTGTCACTTTCACTTCCTGAGTAATTATTTAACGCAAAAGAGGAAAGATGAACGCAATTTCATATTGGACAACTGAGAAGGCAAACCAATATTTTGAATTTAATTGTTGCAGGATGGACCTATAAATTCAGAATTATGTTGTTGGGACTTCGTGTTTAAGGCTGGAAATCAGGGGAAAAATGAAATAAAAGTATAAGAATCTAGGAATCACACCTAGCGTCAGGACACATCTAATCTAAGAATAATTCCTAGGAAAAAGAAAGAGACACACTTCATAAGGAGGTGCTATCTTAAATACAAATCACTCAGAATGTATTACTTTCAGCTTATATTTAAAAACAGTTTTACATGCCTACTTTGAATCATTGAGTGCACCTAAAAGAACTAAAGAACTACTTTGAGGGACTAGCATCTTCACTCATGAGCTTGATGGAATCACAGTATTAGAAAATTCAAGAACAGGAAAGTGAGGGCAACATAAGAGGCAAAATGATTAACTTGTATACCATCATACCACGGGTCACTAATTTTAAGGAAATTCATTCAAGGAAGATGAAAATATACAAGGAAAGAGCCGAATTTGGAGAGAGGCAAGATCCATTAGTTAGAGAAAATGAAAAAAAAAAAAACAGCCAACAATTTACCACAAGTTAAGGAATCTGACTTTTCTGGTAGCGATTGATAACAGAAAGATCATTACAAATTTTACATTCAGATTCCACTGTTACTCAAGTAGTCAATCAATACATAGTATATTCTATCGTAGGTAGAAAGAATAGTCGGAGATACAACAATCTCATTTCTCAAAATGCAATCATAGATTAGCGAATAAATAATAGGTTTTGGCATCAAGATTGATTTGTCTAACTGCTGCTATAATACCTAAAGCTGAGAAGGTTGCGACAATTATAAGATTGACCAAGAAAATAGATCTCACTCAGACCCAAATATAAATTACTCAGAATGCAACACAAAATCTTCAACACCTCCGGATACTAAGCCACCGCAATTCACATAAGAACAAAAATGAAACCAACAAATCAAGAAATGGAAGCAATTAACTAACTAAGCAACTAACATTAGAACAAAAATGAAACCAACAGGAAAGCTATTGCAACCTCGAAAGGCACTACACATGATTGCAACAAGTGTAATTAAAGTTTCACTTAACTCTTTAGGGTTTAACTTTAATCTTAACTCTAATATTTTGAAAATATTTAAAACAGATTCTCAATAAATAAAAATTTTAACATAATTATATTTTAATTAAGTGTTATATTATTATTGACGTGACATTTTAATGTATTTTTAAAAGCTTATTAATACTTTAAATTATTAAGTGTAGGCAATATTATGTCGAATAAGTTTACTAGCAATTTTAAAAATATAAAAAGTATAATATCAGTATTAATATGATATTTAACTAATGAAATTTTAATTTTATTAAAATTTTAATTTATCAAATATTTTTTGAACATTTTGAAAATATTATGAATGAATTTTAACATTTTTCAGGTCCCAAAAGTGCATGATAAAGAAAATTGTAAATATCAACTTTTATTTTATATTTTAAATAGAATTTTCTTACTAATGAATATAATATTAATTAATTGATATTAATTATTAATGAGAATAATAGTTAATAAAATTTGAATATTTATTTATTTTATAATTAATTTAATTTAAAATATTTTAAATTTCATAATTATTTGATAAATTTAACATTAAATATTCTATATTTTAGTAAAAATTTATATTTAATAATTAAAATATATATTAATAATAAATATTATTTATTTATAAACTACTTAGGTGGTGATAAGTCTTGGAGCAATCAACAAGGTTGCTTTTTTGTAGGTTCAAGTCATAGAAATAGCTTCTTTGAAAAAATATATAAAAAAAAAGATGTGTACATTATGACCCTCATTATGACCCTCCTTAGACCCCTGTTAAACGGTGAGCCTTGTGTACTGGATACGTTGAGTCTTATAAATTACTTAGGTATTTAATTATTAATATTTGTTTAATAAAAATAAAATAATTACTTAATTAATTTTTATTTAATAGTTCATTATTTTCAATACTAGCAATTGTAATTATATTTATCTAACAAGTAAATTAAAATTATTTTACTTAAAATAGAAATAAAAATAATAAGAAAAAAGAAACCAAAAATCACATTAAAGGAACAACACTAGTATAGGATTACGAGACATTTTATTTTATTTTGATCGAATAGAGTGGACAACCCTTTCTTTTCACGTATTACAAATTCATGGCCAAAACCTTAAAACATACAGTCAGTGACATTTCAAGAATAAACACTACAGGTGATGAAAATTTAACGTCAACAAGGAAAAACAAAATAAGATTGTATTGTGTCACTTCTTCAAAATCTTTATGAGCTCGGTGGTTGAGCCTGAGAGCTTGGTGCCTTTGCCTGAGAGCGTGTTCCCTGAGAACGTGGTGCCTGAGCCGGTGCCGAAGCCGGACCTGAAGTTGTTGTTGGTGATGAGAGTACTGATGATTCACTCGACGGTGAACTTGCAGATATGATACCGGCGTTCCTGGAATCAAACATGAAAACATTCAGTACACTAAAAACCTTCTTATCCTCAAACTTTTATGATAATCCTAGAAATGGGATTCAAAAAGCTTACTCCATTTTTGTTTTGAGCCAGTTAGTCCACGACCCGGAAGCGGGGCTGGGGCTGACTTCCGTCGTACTCTCAGATTCTTCTTCGGTGTTCGACAGGGCTGACATTGCCTCCTGCACCTGCGATGCAGCTTCGTCTAAGTTCAACTGGCTAAGGATAGTGTCTGTGGAGCTATCGTCTTGTGCCAACGTTGTTTGGATTGAGAACAACACAACCATTGTCACAACAAAAACAACTGCTGTCTTTGCCATCTTTGTCTTCTTCTTTTTTTCCTTATTAAAATCAGATTCTGAAAAGAAATGTGTTCGATGATTGAAATGAGAATTTGTTGGTTTTCATTTATAGTGTTGAGAGATAGCTATATTGGGTCAATGGCAGTTTTTGTCGATTTCGCACCACTGGCTGCCATTGTTCACGCGGCCGTTTCTTTCGGTCCAACCGGTGACATTTTGTCTGGTAGGTTTCGGTTTGACTCGTCAATGGCTCATATACTTCGTAGCCAATAGAGGTAAATCTTAGATGACCTCTCTGATTAATGATTATCATTTGGATAGCTTACGCCGATTTTTGGTATTGAAACTGAATTCTTATTTTGTTGCGTTTTTAGTACCGTCATAAATACTTTAATTAAATTAAAATAAAGGTTTTTTATTTTTATCACTAAAAGAGATGGAGACTTTTTGTATTTTGCTTAATTCTTCAAAAATTATATAATCTAATATTTTAAATAAAAACATCATATTTTTCACTAAAAACACAATATTAGTATGCAACCAATATTTTAAAAATCAAGCCAATTTGGTCTATTTAACGGTAAACATTTTGAACAAATCAATATTTAGATTTAGTTTTCAACCTTATAATTTGATTTAGTTTAAATTTTTTGGTTAAAAACCAATCATTTTTATTAAATAAAATAAATCAATTAATTTTTATTTAACAATAACTTTTTGATTTAAATTTAAATTTTTTTATAGGTAAAGATAATCTTTTTTAATCAATTTTCAAATTATTTAATTTATTCAATTTTTAACCAGTCTTATGATAATCTACTAACGATTAAACTTTTTAAACTTTAAACCTTAAACCTTTTGTCTTATTGGTTTAACTATCGATCAAATTTTAAAAACATTGTGTGTAACATATGATGTAACTAGTCAATGTTATTAAAAATGATAAAAGTTAATATTTATATAAAAAAAATAAAAAAATAAAATATTTAAAAATAAAGTAAAACCCTATATGTCTCTTTAAATTTTGCATGAGATAAACTATAGGGAGTACTTGGTTGATAAGTTTGAGAAGGGCTCAATAGATATGGAATGAAAAAATGAGTGGTTGATTATATATTATTATTAAAAAGATAGTATTATGATATCCAACTTTCAAGTATTACTCCATACCCCTCAAGCATGAGAGAAATGTCAATCATTTCTGAGCGACACTCCCTTCATTTTTTAAAATCTTTTTATAATTAAATATATATATTTTTTCTCCTTTTTAGCAATTAAATATAACTAATTAAAATATATTAAAAATTGATATAAAACTAAAATTTAACAAACTTTTATTTTTTAATATTTTTAACAAACTAACCACTGTTAATATTAATGGTAATCATTCCTTTATTCTCATCAATCATAATAATTATATTCATTTTCATTCATCACTAAATTCATTCTCATTTTTATTACCATTATCCAAACGTCTCCTCTTTAAATATTATATGAAAAATATTTCACTAATAAAACTATACATAATTAATGTGATTAAGGGGATAAGGAAACATTTTGAACTTTTAATTACCTACATTTTATATTTAATAAAAATCTTTTTAAAAATTTATATATCAAATCAGTTTTTTGAATATGTATTAAATAAATTGTATGTACATAATAATTTATAAATTAATAATTTGAATTTAAGTAATCAGTTTAATTTAAACGATTCATAAAAACTCCAAGTTTACTTATAAGAAAGTTGAAAATTTTAATATAAAAAATAGAAAGCCGTAAAAAGTAAATAGTAAATACTTTCCACAGGTCCAAAATGACGACGTCGTATTACGCAGGAGTGATAATCCTTTCTTTTCAAGTTCAAAAACCGGGAGAGGCGAGTTTCTTATTCCTGCCTCCGAGTCTCTGCTTTCTATAAATGCAGTTCTCTAAATAAATTTCAGACGTCTTAAGCTTTTCCGATTGACTCCGCTACGTTTCTAATATTTTCCGATCAATTCTCTCGATCTTCCAATCTTTCGCGCAGATTCGTCACCGAATGACATCACTTCTCTGCAACCAAGGTTAGTGCGCCCTATCTTGATTTGGATGTGACGTTCGTGTAGTTAAATCTTCTTAAGTTTAGGTGACATCCTCATCGAGATGAATTACTGTAAATTGCTATAGTTTGCCTAGGATTCTGCTGAATGTTGCAGTCGATAGGTTTAATTTGACGGTTTGTGTTTTTTCTGATTATTCATTTTCTTTTATTGGTCAAGAAGTTTGGAGAATCGGCGGAGTAGATAATAGAGAATATGGAATATTTCATATCATTACGGAACACAAGCACGACGGACACAAGCTTAAGAAAAGTGGAATTACACTTATCATTAGTTATTTTAACTTATCTGACTTCACAGTAGCAACAGTCAACAAGCAGGACAGGAGTAGCCATTCCTCGCGTTCATGTTAGTAATAAAGGCTTTTTTTGTTGTTGTACATATTGCTGATAGAATATCAGATATTTGGGCTTCGTTGGAGCTTTAGAATCTTCACGAGCCTGTGGAGGAAAATGAAATGGTGGTTAGAGAAATCTGATCCACTTGAATATATTTAGTTAATTTAACGGACACTAAATGGTTGATAATGTTTTAGGTTAGTTGTTGAAAATAGTTTTTAGACGGTAATTATTTTCTAATTGTTGTAATAACAAAATTTACAACCCTTCTAAAGCACGAAAGGGCAGAGAAATTTAGTGTTAGTCGACACAAAAGGCCACCTGCAAATACTTTATTAACCAAACCTAAAGCCTCTGGGTGCTAAGCTTGCAATTACCATGGAAAGGGTAATATTGGCTTTATAGCCTGAACTATATTGTCTTCTTGAACTCTAGGTACTATTTAAGGCAGTTTTCAGTCTTTTTTTCATTAAAGAATATTGGCCGACATGTGGCATGTTGGCTTTCTTGAAACTTTTTGTTTCAGCTAGGTCCAGGAGTCCCTGTCGTGAACACGCCAGGTGATTTAAAGGAAGGTTATAGGGGAACGTGAAGTTTACTAAAATATGGTCCTGCCTCTCACGATAATTCTTATCCATGGTGGAAGCACAGGCTAATTTATAATATACTAAGATCCAAACAATATACCATGTGCATGTAATCTAAAACAAGTAGGATTAGATTTCATGTGGCTTCTTCCTTAGGAAGTAACTAGACTATGCGTTATCTGAGTCTTTTAATAAGTATATAGGGATAGGGGTGCTGGTTCGGTGTCTGACATACACTTCATCTACCAGAAAAAGAAAGGCAAGTGGATGACAAATTAAGACACGAAACTTGGAAGAGTCTTGAACTTCTAAAACTCGATTAGTGCTTAAAAAGTCGCAAAATACCAGCTTTAACAGGTCTAAATTTCATAATGATTCTGCAGTGTAGTAAACTTGCACCCCAGCTACTTGTCATTTTGAAGAAGAATTTCTACCCATTTCTTTTTGTAATTTCTACCTTTTTTATTTTTTGATGTTTAATTACCTTATGCATTATTTAGATGTCCTAAGGGTTGATCCCTCTTGATCTTTTTCACTTTAGCAGGTCAAGATAGGAGAGGCCTATGTTTATCTATGGATTTATAACAGATATTTTTATTTCGTCTGAAAAGGGAGAATGAAAGCTAGTTTTAAGTAGTATCCTCCACTAATGCGTCAATAGTAACCAGTTTATACAATACCTCTGCCCTTCAGCAATACATCAGCCGTTGCTTCCTTTAGTCTTGTAGTCTGGACTTGGGGCTCGGCCGGATTCTATATACATTACATCCTCCACCAGACGATCGTAATGCCTCTTTACTTCTTCAGCAGATTTGCCACCCACAGCCTTAGCCACATTTTGCCAGCGATCAGGGGTATCCTTGTCATATATAGCTAATGCCTTCTCAAATAGCTTATTTTGCTTGGGCGACCAAGAGGAGTTAGAACCATGTGATGATGCGTGATAGCTTGAGGCCATTTCTCAAGGTGAAAATATGAATTACAGTCGAGTAATAGATAAGGAGACTATGTTGCGGCTCAGGATATATTACACAGGAGATTACCGTTTATCTAAACGAAGCAAAAAGGTAGATGACGGTGGTCGGTAAGAATGGAATTCGTTCCAAAGTAAAAGTAACTTCTTGCGAAGCAGAAAGTGAAGAGTTCCCTCAGTCTAGGAAGTAGACCGAAGTCAAGGGATGGTATGGGCTAGGGACTACCTTTCTGCTCCTTATAAGCAGGAAGGATGGTGGGATTATGCAAGTTGGCGAATACTTTTTAATAGAGGGTCCAAAAAGATGTGATTCGCTTTCCTTAAGCAAGGGTGAGAACAAGAATTGAAAAGACAATCAGTGTCAAACGTCTGGCTCTTCATAAAGCCCTTTTCATGTCCTTTATAATATCATCGGCAAGTGGATATCTTGAAGAATTTTAAACAGCTGGTCGGGAGGGATTTGATCCCAATTGGAAGCCTATCCATTAGGCCATGGATACGCTTACAAAATGAACCCTCTTCCACCTTTTGGACCTGCATCACATTACCGTAAGTTATTCTGCCATCTTTCCAGTGGCAATGGGATCTTCTTGCCTACCAAAATGACAAGTTGCCAAAAATATACCCTTTTTGCCCTCTCTTTTTTCTTTTTTGTTTTTTCTGTGAATAAGATCTTGGATTTGCTTTTGGAATCGGCTACTAATAAGAGGAAGGAGAAACTGTAGGTTATGATGGTACTGTTATATAATATAGATGCGTTACTGAAGAGTTATACTATCTTTAGCTTATTTTTAGTGAAAAGAATTACAAAACAGTAGATTTGGTTCCCGAATTCAGGAGTTAATTTGGTTTGGATAGTTTAATCCTGTTCATTATAGTCTTCCGAATTATTCTTACATTTCGCCCTAAGTTAACGTCTAAAAAGTAATTTTTGAAGTTGAGAAACAGTAATAACAAAAAGTAGTGTGAATCACGTATTATCAAATGTCACTTTGCACTTCACCCCAAGAATTCTGATTCCTTGTCCATTATCTTATTTAATTTTCCCTGATCATTTTAGAATCCGAAAACTTCACATGAGGATGGATTCCCCCTACAAGACATGACCATGCCTACATGTCCTTTGGACCGTGTGTTACCAAAAGATAAACTGTGCTAGTTCTTCGTTATCATTCAGTTGTTTCGTAATTATGTCTGAAGTTTACTTTGTGAGTTTGGTAGTCATTTGTGGTGGAACTTGAAAATTTTGTCATCTTCTACATTTTGTCGTCAGAGCAACATTCCGTAGCTTAGGGGAGACGTGCGGTGAATCGGTGATTGTATTCTATTTATAGTGACTGAAACATCTCATCAAATAGGTGGCATTATCAAGGTCCAGGGGTGCTTGGCAGATAGCATTTAAGCTATATTTAAGCTAATTAAAGAATATTAATTATTTGATATAGTCAAATAGTTAGTATATTTATTTGGTTAGAAACTGATTGAGTTAGCATATTCGTCCCAATCAATTATTTATTGAAAAGCTACTTCAAGTATTAGTTGATAAAAATCTTATTTAAAGACAATTGTACCCTCAAAGTTATTTTTCATTTTAAACAAATAGTAGTTCTAAGATTTTTCACTTTAAAAAATGAAAGTTATAATTTGTGCATAGATCTTCCAGAATCTCCTCAAGCTATCTTCGCTAAATACCTAAAAATCATCGACTTATCAATTATTATTATTTTTTAGAAATATTATTATCATTACTATTGTTGTTTATTATTATATATCATATGTTTTTATTAGAATTATAAACTTAATTTCTATAAAATTAAATATTCAAATTTTAAATTTTTATAAAAATATTTAACGAAATAATATTTATGTTCTTCTAATCTTTTTAAGTTATATTCTCGTTAGTCATTTTACACATAAACATTTAATCATAAATAACTAATTTTTCCAAATATCTTTAATGAACAAGGCAATCTATATCCCCTAAGAGATCTTTTGTATCGGTAGCAAAAATTCTTTTGTTTCATTACCAATGAGTTTTGGCTTTCTTGAATGTTCTAATATATTTTTCTTGTAGAAAATTTTCATTATTTTGGTCTATGTCAATAAAATATTCCCATTTATGACAAAGAACGGAATATCTCTTTCATACTTAACGATTCTATTTGCCTGAAACAGTAACCATATCATACAGTGTACTAATTTTTTTAATAGAACATTGAAAAACTATATCTTAATAAAAAAAAATCCTAGACAGTAATAGTATTTCCTACTTTCAGATGCATTTTCAGATGATATTGTCAGTTCTTGAGTAGGAGGGGAAATGTACTTCCTGCTGTTGTGAACGGCTTGAATTCCTGTACTGGACTTTTTTGCGTCCTTTTGTCCGTCTTTGTTCAGTGCCACCCTCGGCTGGGGCTTTCTGGATTTCTCAATCCTATTATCTCACATCATTTGCCAAGTACATGTCGGTTTTGCCTTGGTTTGAAAGGTAATTGCATCCTGTGAACTTGAGGGGTTTGTTATGCTTTGCATTGAATTGCGTGACCATGAAAAAAGAAAAAGAAAACATAATTTGTTTGTCAGGATACAATTGGCCTCTTGAGTTACAGATCAAGTAGTACTCCACGCTTGTGGTTTGTTCTCCACTCATCTGCTAGGAAAAAGCATAACTACAGTAGGTGGATAACTCAAGCAATAATTAGCAGGAACAGCTTTTCACTGTTGAATTTAGTTCAAGAGCTAGACAAGATGTTTTCTTTCTATCAAAATGTTCCAAAAGATGAGTAGACGCTTGAGGTTCATAGTGTGCCAATGGGATCGCTACAAACCTTGTGCTTTGGAGAATATATATTCTTTCTTTATTGCATGTTGAACCAGAATTTCTGTGTCGGTGACAAGTAAAAGGTCCCAACCCTTGACCTAAATTTGATTTTATTCCAAAAATTATCTGATATGTTGAGCTTTTTTCTTCAAGTTGATAAGATGCATTTCGTTTTGGATTAAGGAGGGAGGTGATTCGAGTGAAATGAAAATAGAGTCATAGAGCATGTCATAAAGATATTGCAATCTCTTTATGCAACAAATGGAAGCGTTGATTGTTTTTCTTTGTTCTGTATGTCCGTCTACTTTTATGGTAATCCTTGGTATATGCTTCACCTACTCTTTGCCTGACGTCTTCTTGGAATTGAATTGTTTAGTGACAAACTTTAAATTTGGTTCCTTCAGTTGGTGGAGGGAATATGAAGGTTTTGTCTTGTGACTTAGACAAAGTTATAATGACAAGGATATAGTTCAAACTCCCATTGCATACTCACCTTGAAATTTTCTTTTTTGGCATAGACTACATGAACATCTATGAATTATGGTTACATAAGAAATCAGACTTTTCGCATACCCACACATTACTGAAATGCTTCATTTTCAATTCCAAAAGCTTTCAAATTTGCAATACAATGCTTTCCTTCTGTAGTATTTATCCCAAGTTAATGACCATCCCCAGCCAATGTGAATACTGTGATATAGTCTCTATGACAAAAATGAAGAGTACTTGTGAATTGTTATTGTAATAAAAAATAAAAATTATTTTAAAATATATATCTGGTACATATGATATTGCATAAATTATGCATTTTAGATGAATATTTAATAGATAAATAAGTTAAAATTAAGTAATAAATTTAATTTAAGTGATTATTAATTTTTTAAAATTTATATAGAATATTATTGTTTATATACAAAAGTAGAAATTGTTAAGAATAATAACGAAGTTAGCGAGGATATAATTTAAAATTTAATTAAGTTTTGAATTGTGTGACTTAAATTTTAATTTTAATTTATTTAAACCATTTAAATGATATCATAATTAAATTAAAAATTAAGCTATTTTTAATATTAGACTCAATTTTAATAAGTTTAAATTTAATCTTTTAATTTCAAATTTTGTCATTTCTGCTATTGGACTCAAAAGACTTCTAAGGCG